>VDFB02156110.1:0-13383 GCA_007258455.2 Sequoia sempervirens | reverse complement strand
TAATAAGGCCAATAAGAAGAATGTGGATTCCCTAAAGAAAAAATTTCTTTCTCTAAGGAAGAATAATGTTGGCAAGAGATATCACTCTAAAGGCTCTAAGAAAACTATTAGAATTAAATTTGACTTTGCTAATCTTGATATTGACATGACCTCCTTATTGCATACTCTTAAGGGGAAGAATAGTAATATATCGAAGAGGTTTATGCTAGAGTTACTTGTGGGGAGAGATGGTCTTGGTTGGCTAAGGTTTCTAATGTTGTTAAATATGTAAGAGGCGTTGTTGATATAGATGACCCTCAATATGGTGATGAAAATATGTAGGAGATAATCTCAAACTCAGTTACACCTTAGAACTCCCAAAGTATTAAGGATGATGGGGTTTCTAAATCCCCCTTTAGCATCATGAGGACATTGTTTCTCTCTTCCCTAGTAAAATTGTAGAGGAATATGTGAAGGAGAATAATTAATAGGAAAGGGATAATGAATCCTTCAAAGATGCCATGAGTGAGAAAGTGTTCAAGTAATTTAGTGGTAATGATAATTTGACTAAAATGACTAGTAACCTGGAAGACTAGGATGACTAACCTAGAAGATTCTTTTGGGAAAAAGTAAAATTTATGACAAGTGTAATGATAAGTGGGATAATGTGTTTGATAGTATGAAAATAATCCAAAATAGGTTGGTGAAAATTGAAGAGAATATGTATTATTTGATCAAAATAAATGATGGCATGATGAGAAGAGCAGTGTAGGGGTGGTCATTCTTAAGGTTGAGTCTTTGAAGCACAAAATTATTAAAAAAGAAGTTGAAAAGACTTCCCAAAAAAGTTGAAGAAGGATAAACCTCAAATTGACATGGGTGTTGCAAAATTGAAGGATATGCTCAACATTATGTGTAAAGATTGGGAAGCCTTGGTTTCTTGTTATAAGGTGTGATTTTATTGTTCTATTCTATTTTTGCGGTTTAGTGTTGTTTTTGAGTTGTCTTTGTGTTGTGTTTGTCTATTTTATGTTGTTGTTTGGTTTGGTTTGGTTTTACTAACTAGTGTTTCTTGTTATTTTTATGTTGTCTAGTGCTTTTTTTTATATGTTTTGTTAATGAAATCTCTACTTATGTAAGGGATTGAGACCCTTTTCCTATCTTATCTAATAAAAACCATTATCACTCAACTTAAGCCTAAATTATTTTATCATTAGGGTGATAACCACATATAGTTGGGAATGAAACTATTTTGCTCACACATTTTAATAGTTTATTTTAGATCTAGTTTTATCCATTAGGTGCTAACCCTATAACTAATGTAGTCATGGGTAGACGGTCTAATGAAAGATTATCCAACTATGTAGCCAAATAAATAATCTCTCAACAACTCAATGAGGGAACATGTAATGTATCTTTATTTCATTACAATAATGTAATATTACAATTTTCTAAAATGGATTGCCAACATGATAGTTGGAGGTTCCAATGAAGAATTATCCAGCCATACAACTAAAAAGGTAGTCTCACAACTCAATGTGACAACAATAAATTGATCAGTGATAATAGATTTCCACAATCCATGAAGATTATTGTTGAGCGCTTCTAGATTAGATTGTGTTTGTATTTTTTGCATCAACATTTTGGATCACACTTTGTGATCCATCATCAGGATATTAGAGAGCATAAGGAAAAAATGAGAGAAAACATGAATATGAAAGATAATGAAACACAATCAAAATAATAATATAATAGGTAATTAATAATAGCATTGTAAATCTAATATAAATAAAATCATAGACCCACAATTAACTAAAAATGAAATTACTTAGTGACACAAAACACAAAATTACACATTCCAAAGATATTATATTCAAGAATGTGTATATATTACATGATGACACATTCATGAATAAAGTTATATAGTAACTCATTGATGAATATATTAGCAATGAAATATAGTGACACACTCATGAATGAAAATTAATCATAATAAAATAAAAAAGAAAGAACGCAAAAAGCTACAACCAAGAAGGAAATGGATTGCAAAGCAACACATTCTAAAATAAATAAATAATATCCAAAGAAATAAAGCAACACACTCAAGAATGAATAAGGAGCACATTAATATATAGTAAAGATATTAAGAAGAGACACAATCACGAGAGAAAAAACAACACTAATAATAAAATTAGTAGAAATAAGAAATAATCAAGAAAAAGTATATATTTAATAAAGAGACACAATCAAAGGAAAAATAAATTGAGAGAAATGAGAGCAACAATTAAATATAAATCAATGCAAAATAAACTTAAAAGGAACAATTAAAATGAGAAAAAACCAAAAGAAAAGAAAGAGCAATAATGTTGAATATTTTCAAGAATGTGTATGTATTACATATTTTATACATTCATAAATAAAGTTACATTGTAACTCATTATTGAATATATTGTCTATGAAATATAATGGCACACTCATGAATGAATAAATGAATAGAAAAGAATGCACACAATAAAGGAACCACAATCAGGAAAGTAAATGAATTGAAAGGCAATAAATTCAAAAGAAACAAACAAACTCAATCTCGAAAAAAACCTAAAGAAATAAAGAGATGCACAAAAGAAAGAATAAGATTAATATATAGTAAAGCAATGAAAAAAAGAAGAGAAAACACTATATAAAGCCAAGCAAATAATCAATAATGTGTATATATTACATGTTGATACATTCATAAACAAAGTTACATAGTAACTCATTGATGAATATATTAACAATGAAATATAGTGACACACATATTAATGAAAATAGAAACCAATAATAAATAGAATGAAAGTACAAATTATAGAACCACAACTAAGCAAGAAAATGAATACTAAAGCAACATATTCAAAAAAATAAAAAGGAACCAAAAGACAGGAGGAGGGAAAAGGGGGGAAGAGAAGGGAGAAGGAAAAGAAGCAAAGATGACAAAAGGGAAGCAAGGGACCAAACAAGCAAAGAGGGGGACTAGAGGAGGGAAAGGGGGGGATGAGAAGGGAGAAGGAAAAGAAGAAAAGAGGAAGAATGGGAAGTAAGGGACCAAATGAGAAAAGAGGGGAAGGGAGGAAGAATTCAAACACAGGCGGGAGAGAAAGGAGATAGAGCAACAAAAGGGGTGGGGGCAGGAGGGAAAAAACAGTGGTAGAGAGGATGAGTAGGATGGGTTTTAAGTTTGGGAGGCAAATGTTTTAGTTGTTTCAACTCCTTACTCATGAGAATTAGTTTTTAGGGACAGTAACTGGGCTACAATGACAAGACTTCCTCTAGAATAAGATAATATATTTTTGGATAAGGTAGGTTTCAGGAAAGAGTGTGATAACTAGGACTGAATGGACAGGCACCAAGTTCAAATTTGGGACATAGCACTATTCATGTCTTTGAATCTAAGAACAGACAGGTTTCCTTGGGAATCAGACTCAGGATAGGGAAAGGATACTTGGAATTTAGGGAAGGAATATTTCTCAATTTAGAAAGGAATAAAGACACAAATAGGACTATTTGGAAGGGATAACCTGGAATAATTTTGGGAGACACATATCAAGAAAAAAGAACATTGGAGAGGAAAGTGGGACCCAGGACACTGAAACTTCAAGGAGATTGATTAAAATATGAGACACTCCTCTGATTCAATATATTTAATTTAAAATACATGAGAGATTCATACATTAGATGCAAATCTGTTGAGAGGTTTAGAACATAGGCACCACTAGGATATTGAATGAGGCAGTGAGATAGAAGTATGAAATAACCTTACAAAACCTTACGACCTTAAGGAATCATCTAGCTTTTTGAGAAGAACATCAAGAAAGGGGAGTTGGTTGTTAAATTCAATTTCTTTAGTGAAGGATATGCATGGGACTAGGCTATTGAGGTGGTTGTGGAATTTTTCTAACTTATCTAAGCCATATGGCCAACATACGTTAGTGTCATCTACATAGCGCTTCCACCATCTGGGTTTGAGAGGAAAGGAAAGAAGAGTCATTTCTTTAAAATTTTCCATGTACAAGTTAGCAATGATAGGGGAAAGGGGGAACCCATAGCCACCCCATCAACCTTCTCATAATTGACATTTTGAAAGGAGAAAAATGTGGATCTTAAAAAGAATTCAACCAAGGTCGCTATCTCATCATTTGAATTTTTTCTCACAGTTTCAATGGAGTTAAAGATGGGAACCTTGGTGAAAAGAGAGGCCACATCAAATCTCACCAAGATTTCATTGTTTTTTAAGATTTGATCCTTGATGAATTTGATAAAATGGTTGGAATTTTTTATGAAGGATCCAGATTTACCAACAAGAGGGGCTAGCAATTTGGAAAGGAAGGAAGCTAGATGGTAATTTGGGGACCCCGTAGTGTCAACAATAGGTCTCAAGGGGATTGTAACTTTGTGAATTTTAGGAACACCATAGATGCGGTGGGTAACTTCTTTTGCAAGAATGAGACACTTTTTGGTAGAATCGTCAAAGGAGGAAGAAGACACAAGATGCTTGACTTTTTTGGGAATTTTGGAGCAAGGGTTACGAGGAGGGATTTTGTAGCTACTATTGTCGGAGAGGAGAGCCAACATTTTAGAATTATTGTCTTTCTTTCTCATAATGATAATAGCATTACCTTTATTAGTTTTAGAAATGATGAGGTATTTATTGCTTAGTAAGTAATTGAGAGCTAACTGCTCAATTTTTGAGGTATTGCACTTAGGAGGTTTGGCATGCCTGAGAGCTACAGTAAAATCTTACCTCACTTCCTCAGATTTTTTAGGAGGGATACCATGAATGGCATATTCAATTTCTATGAGGAAATCAACATGAGGGATGGCACTGGGAGAAAACACAAAGTTAGTCCCTTTAGATAAAACCTTGATGGCGAGGGTGTCAAGAGGGACATTAGAAATGTTGACCACCAATTTGTTGTCCTAATCATGAATTTGGGAGGCATGGGAAGGGTTGTCGAATTGGATAGAAATAGAGGAAGAATGGGGGGACCCCCGAGGAAACCGCATCACGGGATCACATGAGAGGGGGGGTGGTAGAGCTAAGGAGTGGGAAATTGAGCTACCAATGGGGTTGGAGTGAGAAGCACATGAGTCTAGTTTGGAATCCAATGGAAAGGAAGGGTAGGAGGGTGGAAGTAGTAGGGAGGACATGCAGCAGGTGGGGTTGGAGGAATGAATGGGAGTGATAGGAAGAGAAGAACTAAAAGGTTGTCGAACCAAATTGGAATGTGCTCGAGGAGGGATTAAAAAAATAACATAATTAATGAAGGACTTAGAAAGAGACTGGGACAAGTAATCTTGGTCAAGTGTACTTGGAGCTGTGAGAAGCAATTCGTTAGGTGACCGTTTCTTGACCAATTCCTCTCCAATGGCACTAGTTTGGGTTTGCACAAAAAGAGAGTTAAAGTTGTGATCGATAGGTTCCACATCATTTGGAGCTCATAAAGGAGATCAATGCAAAGAAGAAGAACCTATCGATCATAACTTTAACTCTCTTCCTGCACAAACCCAAATGAACACCATTGAAGAGGAATTGGTCAAGTAACAGTCACCTGACGATTTTCTTCTCATAGCTTTAGATACGCTTGACCAATATTACTTGTCTATGTCTCTTTCTAACTCCTTAATTAATTGTGTTCCTTTTTTAATCCCTCCTCAAGCCCATTCCATTTCAACTTTCCAACCTTTCAATTCTCCTCTTCCTATCACTCCCCTATGTTCCTCCAACCCTTCCTACCATGTGTCCTCACTGTTGCTTCCATCCTCCTACCCTTCCTTTTCATTGGCTTCCACCCCAAACTCATGTGCTTCTCACTCCAACCCCATTGGTAGCTCATTTTCCCACTCCTTAGCTCTATCGCCCCCCTCTCATGTGATCTCTTGAATTAGTTTCCTTTGGGGTCCCCCCATTCTTCCTCAACGACTACGATACGATGACAACCCTTCGGCCTCAATTATGGACTGGTGTGTAAATTTGTGGTCAACATTCTAATCCTTATCAGGTTTTTATCTAAAGGGACTTAACTTTGGCTGTTTTCTCCGCTCTTCACTCGTATTGTTCCTCATAATGTTGCTTACCATTCATGGTCTCCCCAAATAGATGGGAATTAAAGATGCATGGCTCGGTGCCAAGAGCCTCCTAAGTGCAATGCCTCAAAGATTGGTAGGTTGGCCCTCAATTCCTTATTAGGCAATAAATGCCTCATCATTTTCTAAAGCTAGCAAAGGTATTACTCTTGTCATTATGAGAAAGTAGGACTATAATTCTAAAATGTTGGCTCTCCTCTCCAACAACAGTAGTTTCAAAATCCTTCCTCATAACCCTTGCTCCAAAATTCTCAAAAAATTCAAGCATCTTGTGTCTTCTTCCTCCAATAATTCTACCAAAAAGTGTCTCATTCTTTCCAAAGAAGTTACACGTTGCATCTATGTTGTTCCTAAAATTCATAAAGTTGGAATTCCCTTGAGACCTATTGTTGACACTATGGGGTCCCCAACTTACCATCTAGCTTCCTTTCCAAATTGCTAGCCCCTCTTGTTTGTAAATGTAGCTCCTTCATAAAAAATTCTTTCCATTTTATCCAATTCATCAAGGATCAAAGCTTAAACAACAATGACATCTTGGTGAGCTTTGATGTGGTCTCTCTTTTCACCAAGGCTCCCATCTTTGACTCCATTGAAATTGTGAGAAAAAATTCAAATGATGAGATAGCGACCTTGGTTGAATTCTGCTTAAGATCCATGTGTTTCTCCTTTCAAAATGTCAGTTATGAGCAAGCTGACAGGGTGGCTATGGGTTCCCCCCTTTCCCCCATCATTTCTAACTTGTATATGGAGCATTTCAAAGAAATGGCTCTTCCTTTCTTTCCTCTCAAACCCAAATTGTGGAAGTGCTATGTGGATGACACTAACGTATGTTGGCCACATGGCTTAGATAAGTTAGAAAAATTCCACAACCATCTCAACAACCTAGCCCCGTGCATATCCTTCACTAAAGAAATTGAATCTGACAACCAACTCCCCTTTCTTGATGTTCTTCTTCTCAAAAATCCAGACGCTTCCTTGGGTAGTATGGTTTTCCACAAGGCTACCCATACCAATTTCTACCTTCACTTGTCTTCTCATCACCATCCTAGCAAAAAAAATGGTGTTTTCAAAACCCTTGCTTGGAGAGCCTACCAGATTTGCGATGATGAAAACTTAATGCAAGAGTTAACACACCTTCATCATGTCTTCAAATTAAATAGTTATTCAAGCAAGCAAATCTCAAGGGATTTTAACCAAGACAAGTATAGTTTCCTTTCCAAGTCCAATCCTATTCATTCATCCTTCCCTCTCAATGTCTCTCTTCCTTTTATTGATGGTATCTCCCAAAAAATATCTAAGATCCTTCTTAAAAAAGGCATTTGTTGTTCCTTTAATCCCTTCTCAACCTTGAGAAAATGTATCCCTTCTCTTAAAGATTCCAAGGACATCTTCCTCGACTCAAGAGTCTATAAGATTGTTTTTTCTTATGGAATTCCTTACATAGGTAAAACCAGTCACTCCTTTAGCACCAAAATCAAAGATCATAGTGTTGACATTAGGTGCGAGCGTAACTCCAAATCAGCCCTAGTCAACCACTCCTCATTCGTCAAGCATCACATTTTCCTTGAAAGTACCCAAATCTTATCCAAAGAAGATAATTTCTTCAACAGGAAGCTTAAAGAAGCTATTGAAATCAACCATCATCCTCAAAATATTAATCATGATGATGGTTGGAGTTTAAGTTTTTCTTGTCAGCCATTGCTTTCTAACCTGAAAAACCATCATCATCCTTCTTAGCACTAGTTTTTTCCTCCCCATCTCCCGCCCTTTTTTCTACTCCCTCTCCTTTCTCTCCTACCTGTGTTCAGATTCTTCCCCTCCTTCACCTCTTTGCTCGTTTGGTCCCTCACTTCCCATTCTTCCTCTTTTCTTATTTTCCTTCTCCCTTCTCATCCCCCCCTTTCCCTCCTCCTATCCCCCTCTTTGCTCGTTTGGTCCCTCACTTCCCTTTCATCCTCTTTTCTTATTTTCCTTCTCCCTTCTCTTCCCCCCTTTTCCCTCCTTTTTTGGTTCCTTTTTTCCTTTTTATTTTTTTGAATATGATGCTTTTATTTTCATTTTCTTGCTTGGTTGTGGTTCTATAATTTTTACTTTCATTCTATATTATTGGTTTCTATTTTCATTCATATATTGTCACTATATTTCATTGTTAATATATTCATTAATGAGTTACTATGTAACTTTGTTTATGAATGTATCAACATGTAATATATACACATTATTGATTATTTTCTTGGCTTTATATAGTGTTGTCTCTTCTTATTTTCTTTGCTTTACTATATATTAATTTGTTTCCTTATTATTTCTTTTGTGTATCTCTTTATTTCTTTAGGTTTTTTTTTGGATTGAGTTTCTTTGTTTCTTTTGAATTTATTGCCTTTCAATTCATTTACTTTCTTGATTGTGGTTCCTTTATTGTGTGCATTCTTTTCTATTTATTTATTCATCCATGAGTGTGTCATTATATTTCATAGAAAATATATTCAATAATGAGTTACAATGTAACTTTATTTATGAATGTATCAATATGTAATATATACACATTCTTGAATATATTCAACGTTATTGTTCTTTCTTTTCTTTTGGTTTTTCCTTTATTTCTTATTCTCATTTTAATTGTTTCTTTTAAGATTATTTTTCTTTGATTTATATTTAATTGTTGCTCTCATTTTATCTTAATTTTTTTTTCCTTCAATTGTGTCTCTTTATTAAATATATACTTTTCTTGATTATTTCTTATTTGTATTAATTTTATTATTAGTGCTTCTTTTTTCTCTTGTGATTGTGTCTCTTCTTAATATATTTACTATATATTAATGTGTTCCTTATTCATTATTGAGTGTGTTGCTTTATTTCTTTGGATATTATTTATTTATTTTGGAATGTGTTGCTTTGCAATCCATTTCCTTCTTGATCGTAGTTTGTTGTGTTGTTCTTTCTTTTCTATTTTATTGTGATTATTTTTCATTCATGAGTGTATCACTGTATTTCATTGATAATATATTCATCAATGAGTTACTATGTAACTTTATTCATGAATGTGTCATCATGTAATATATACACATTCTTGAATATAATACTTTGGACTGTGTAATTTTTAGTTTTGTGTCACTAAGTAATTTAATTTTTAGTTAATTGTGGGTCTATGTTTTTATTTATATTATCTTTACAATGCTATTATTAATTAACTATTATATTATTTTTTGATTGTGTTTCATTATCCTTCATATTCATGGTTTCTCTCATTTTTTTCCTTGAATACATTTCTAGGTGTATTTTATGTGTGTGTGTGTGTGTGTGTGTATATATATATAATTTTCTTACTTTGGATTTTGTTCTGCTTGGATTTCATTATTATTTATTTAGCTTTTAATTATTTTCTTTTATGTGTTATTATAAGTTTATTTCCTTTACCAATTCATTGGTTCTTGTGCCACCTCTCTTACCCCCCCTCCCTCCTTTTTATTCAATTCTTGGCCTGCAGCTATTCATTTTACTCCTTATGCTCTATAATATCTTGATGATGGATCATGGAGTGTGATCAAAACATTGATGCAAAAAATACAAACACAATCTAATCCAGAAGCACTCAATAATAATAAATTCATCTTTATTTCATTTAGTCACAACAATATTATAATTTGTCATAGTGGAATTCTAACATGCTAGGTCTCAATTGTTTGCTTACAGTATGTAAACTATAGAATTTGAATGGTATTGAAATAAAATTCCATGCTCCACCTTATTCTACTTTCTTTGATACTTTCTAATGTTCTTCAAGAGTTTATATATATCTTCTCCTAGTCATAGGAATGTTATCAATAAGCCACAAGGTGGAACAAAGTTCAATGCCACACAAAACATGTAATCAACTAGATATATAGTTGAATCTCCCAAATGAAATGCGGTGATGATAGATTTTTATGCTATAAACACCATTAGTATTCCTTAGTCCAATGTACCTTGCTATGTATTCCTTTGCTATTGTAAACTTTGGAGATTATCACAAGCCATGAATAGTGAATTTGGTATAATATTCTAAGGACCAATAAAGTTCAATAAGAAGAATGTTCTCGGTAACCCTATTCCAAAAACAAGGATAATAAAGGAAACTTAGGATTTTTTTTCTTTCTCTAAGGAAGAATAATGTTGGAAAGATATATCACTTTGAAGGATATAAGAAAACTATTAGAATTAAATTTAACTTTAATAATTTTAAATTGACAGATGACCTTCTTACTGCATACTCGTAAAGGTAAGGATGGTAATATGGTAGAGGTTTATGCTAGGGTTACTTGTGGGGAGAGATGGTATTGGTTTGTTAAGGTTTCTAATGTTTTTAAAGGTGGAAGAGAACATGTTGATAAATATGACGCTCAATATGGTATTGAGAATGCGTAGGAGATAGTCTCAAACTTGGTTGAACCATCTTACAACTCCCAAAGTATTGAGGATGACCTATTTGAGGATGATGGGGTTCTAAATCCCCACATGAGGATCATGAGGATTTTTTAATCTCTCCCCTCGTAAAATTGTTAAGGAATATCTAAAGGATAATGATGAATAGGAAAGGAACAATGAAGCCTTCAAAGATGACATGAGTGGGGAAGTGCTCAATGAATTCAATGGTAATGATAATTTGACTAAAATGACTAGTAAGTTGGAAGGCATCTACTACTTATGATCCATTTATTCATGCTAATCTATCTTTATTTGTTGATAATATGTGCCTTTAATAATGACTGATCCAATGGGATACTCTTTTCCATCACCATCTATCACTGATTCCATCAATTTGCATTTTGGTTGCATACATTTTATTAGAAAGTAATCTACACCTTTTTCATTGTCAAGATCTGCAACAACAACGAAAATATCTCTTGTCCACACCATGTAGTACAAATAAATATTTAATATTTATATATAAACATACTTGAAACTTACTTGTAGAATATATAAATCAATTTTAAGTTAATCAATTTATATACCTATAACAACTAAATTAGATACACATTCAAAATCAGTTGAATATAGAGGATCGTAGACATCAACATTGTCATTTTCTTCAAAAGGAGGCATTGATACTAATTGTTCCATTTCCCATTGTGAAACATACCCATCTCTAATATTCTCACCTTCAACAATATTTACATTTTCCTCAATGCAATCAACACAAAAACATGATTTTTCTCTCACATTAATTGCATAAGGCTTGCTACCTCCCTTGTCATGATTTGATGCAGACTTCTAATACCATTAATTGTTTGAAAATTATAAGGATTTGATCGATCAATATCTGTAAATTACAAACATCCAAGTGATTAAAAAGTGAATATATATATATATATATAAATTTGAAGATTCAATTAAATCATGTACACATAATTTGAAATTCAAATAACAAATTTTGACTAGATGTACCTTTAACTTCCCAAAAAAATTGTGTTGTATATTGAGTTGCAAGTAGAAAATTGACTTTTGCACCATTCAACCATTTCATTTGCATTCAGTATGGCATTACCTACAAATACATGTTGGAAAAATTTGTTAGGTTACTTGAGGTTTAAGAATTTAATTTAGTTTAAATAGAATTTTTTTTTTAATATCTATTCCATATATGGTGTTACCTACAAGTTCATGTTGATGAAGTGCATGCTTCACACATGATCCTGCTCCATCGTGCTCTCCTTTTCCATGTCCACTCTCATAAAAATTCCAAAAAAAATTGGTGTCACGTCTAGCATGTTGATGGCTTAACCAAACAAGAGCTTTTGCAAACTTAAATTGTCCTATGAAGTTCCAAATAATTACATTCAAACCAAATTAGTTTCAAAAAACTAGATATATACATATATACATATATACATATATACATGTGTACACAACATATTATATAAGTAATTGAACAATTTAATTCTCAAAGTTAAGTAAATAAATTTAAAATTTTAAAAAAACAATACTTACCAGCACATCCATCGGACCATATCTAGTGTTGTTCAACATTTATGGCACGTCATCTCAGGTCTTCAAAAAATGTTCTGAAACAATGAGCTACATAGTTTCTATCATGACCCGTATCATCACTGATATAAAAGTGAACCTCTTTGATGATAATTCGATCATCTTTGCTACTTTGTAAAACATCTGCATATAACTCGACATGCCTATAGCAAAATTGCACAAAGATTGCAACTTGCTCTAAATGATAATATTGACTTTGAATCTCAGTTTGAGGACTAAATGTATAGTTCTTAGAGAAATCGACAATAGAGAGAATACAACCTAGTGGAAAGCAATTCTTTGAATCACGAAATTGCTTAGCTTTCCATCTTGCACCATGACAATGTTGGATATGTGGATATATGATATTGCAAAATTTATTCATAAATTCATTATAAGGCAATCCACTCTCTTTGAGAACAATTTTTTTGGCCTCGACTCCTAACTTTGTTGAGTATTTCTCATATTCAATTCTCTTCCAAATAACTTGCACTAAATAATCAATATTATCAACTTGTAAGAGATTCTTCACATTTCCACAAGCATTACATATATTTTTTATACACTATACATTGAATCTATCCGACCTTTAATTTTTTTGCAAGTAGACTTCACAAACGTTATGGTGTGCTTCCAGAGTTGCTATTTTGATCACTGAGCTGCCAGAACTTTTTATACATCCGAGTGAGATCAAATCTAGTATGATTTCGGCATAAAAAGCTCACCTGACTGATTGAGGCTATACAAACAGGTTCAGAGTGTCTCCAAAACAGATCCTTTGGAAAATCTCTGGCATTTGAAAATTCTTGCTTGAATGCTTCAAAAATTCACTTTGTTTTGTACCTATAAAATGTTTTCGATGAGAAATTTTTGTACCATCTTCACCTATTATTTGTATAGTGTCCCTTCTATTGGAAGAAACATGAGAGTGGTTGGTCCAATATTCAACCATTTGTTTCTTTACATCTTTTGAAATTCTATCTTTTTGGGGAACCCTACAAATATTTACCCAATTTTTCTCAATATTTTCATCTATTTTATTTATCTTTTCAATATACCTTTGAGCAGTTCTCCTAGAAACATTTAGTAATTCAAAAATTTATTGAACTTGTCGAAAAATTCATTGTTCCACACTGGGATACATAGTTTAGTAAACGAATTCCCATGAGTAAACCTATTCATTTTATTATGTAGATATGAATTGTTCTATTTATCAATTTTATCGACAGGATTAGTGATCTGAAATATTTTGACTAAAATCTTATTAAATTCGAAATAGATATGAAT
>VDFB02156107.1:0-17399 GCA_007258455.2 Sequoia sempervirens | reverse complement strand
AGTTAAATAAATTTAAAATTGTTAAATAATTATTAAATTTTAGTGAAATAAAAATAAAAACAATTAAATAATTATTAAATCTAATTTAATAATTTAATTAAATTAAAATTAATGATTAAACTATTAAACAATTTTTTAGGATTAAATCTATTAACTTTTCCCAATATAAATTAAATCATTTTAAAATAATTAAACATAAACTAAACTTATATAAATTTTTAAATTAAAATTCTTCAAATATATTTAAATATTTTATCTAAATTTTAGAATTTAATCCATGTAATTTGACTTTTTAAACAAATTAAAACTATATATTAAATTTAAAATTTTTAAATCAATCTAAAATTACAATTTTAACCTATGAAATTAAAACAACATCACCAACCTAAATTCACTATTCATTCTTCTAATTCTTCCTCAACAATTTCTTGTAGTTTCCTCACCTATTCTTCATATTCTTTTTGCAAATTCCTCTATTATAATTGGTATTTTCAATGTTTTCTTTTAAATATTCTATTATTAACTTTTTATTTAAAAACTTGTTTTAAATCTTTAAAATATATTTTTTGATAAATAAAAACATTAATTAATAAAATCTAAAAGAACCTTTATCCTTTATTTTATTTTATTTTTTGAATTATCATATTTAAATATTTTGTTTATTTTATTTTATTTATAAACTATAAATATAATGTTTATATTGATTTTAATAATTATTTTTTAATTTTAATTATCATTATTTGATAATTAATCATTTCAAAAAATTGTTATTATTTTCATTTGATTAATTAAGTAATAAATATTTGTATAACTATTTAAAGTATTAATTACAAGGTTTTATAATTTCGAGAGTAAGGGGTCATAATAGTATGTGCATGGAAATGAGGAACTAAAATGAGATCAAAAGTGGCCATTATTTTCCTAAATTAGTAAAAATTAATCTTCATGAGAAATTGAAGATAGTCATGCTAAATATTTGAACAATGTGTCAAAAACAAGATTCATTGTACTCATAATCTAGTTTCTAAACTACTAAATTTTGTTTTAAATGATGTAGATTAAAAGGTTCAAATAGGGGAAGCACACAAAGTGATCCCATTTTTTTTAGAAAAATATAATATAGCATCATATGTGTTCCCCTAAAATATTGAATTTTCAAAAATATTTCAAAAATTACTTCAATTAAAAATAACTAATATAGTTCGCTTAATTTTTTGTTAATTTTTTAATAAATATATGATTTTTTACTAATTTTAAAGTGGACACATCCTAAAAAAAATACAAATTTGAGCATGTTTCCCTATAATTTTTTTGAAAACTAATTAAAATTCATTTTTATAAATGCATATAGAATATATTCTAGAATGTAAACATGTAATTTGTTTCAAACTAGGATAAATGGATACAAAATGACATAAAAAAATACTATACATAAATTTTTGGAAAAAAGAAAGAAACTAGCAAATTAGATTGAAAATCAAAACCTTAACATATTTGAAATGTAAGAAAAAAATATGGTTAGAAATGTAAGAGAGAGTTTGACATTATTGTGACTTTTTTGAAATAATGGTTTAAAATATGTAAATATGATGGAGAGCATGCTTGATATTTACATTTTTTTTTTAATTTTTATGCAAAACATATCTTTGGGCACCTTGCATATAGGCCCAAACCTTTAGCTTGGATATCCGAGTCTAAGGGTGGGATTCCAAATATTTTAAATGAAACATGTGCATGTTATAATGTGTTCACATTATCACGTGAATGTGTTCTAAATTTTAAAATGAGAGCATTTTCTTTATGTTTAATGCAAAATAACACTAGTGTTTTTTAGTATGAGCATGTTATAACACACTTGCATTATGGCTTAGTATCTCCAAGCCATCTTGAGCCATAATGCTAGCACATTATAATGCTAACTTGTTTTGTAACACACTCATGTTAGGTGATATACTTCTTCAAATTGGTTTATGGCCACCTTTTGGTCCTCCATCTTGATGCACATTCTAAAGAGTTCACCCACCCTAGTACTACTTTGATTGAATGATTCTTAAGTATGAAGTTTCCCTCAAGTAGCAAGCTCAATAGGCTTGATTTTGTGAGAAACTCCATGGTTAAGCATACTTGAGTCATAATATTACTAGGATGGATGGACTCCTAAGAATTCATTGTGTTTCACCCCTATGGAGCATCACTTAGTAGCAAGATAAGTGAGATTGACCTTGAGAAAAAATTTATGGTTGAGCACACTTGAGTCAAAGTAGTATTGGGAAGGGTGACTCCACAAGAAGTCTTGATGGTGCATTCCTATGAGCAATCACCTAGATGCAATAAGTGCTAAGTGTACAATTCATTCTCATGAAAGATGGTTCTTGTGAACCACTACTCGTGAAATATGGGATGACATAAATTAACTCAAAATCTATGTAGTTGAATCTTAATAAGATATCACATAGTTTGACACATTATAGAATTACCACCTATTTTAAAAAGATATTTTTTGTTGAAAAAATCACATGATAGCCATGATAGCCACTAAACAATTTAAAAGATGTTTAAAATAATTATTAGTATTTGAAAGTGTAATCATGAAATTTACATACCCATGCTAATTTTCGTTCAGTTTTTAGCTTACTTTAATAGAATGGCTTCATACAACTACATATTGAAAAATGGCATAAACTTGTGTGCTCAAAGACATCTTTTTTGTTGTGAAAAAAATACATTATAGAAAAAATAATATGAGAAACACTTAAAATTACTATTATATTATTATGGCTTTAATATTTTATTGGTGAGATTCACATACCTATGCTAGTTTTCATTTAATTTGGAGCCTATTACATATTGAAAAATAGTAATATTTTGTGTGAAAATATAAATTTTGGCTAGAAAAAAATTACATTATAACCTACTTAATTTTAAAAGAGACTTAAATTAACTATTATAATTATTATTATTTAATATTGTAATGGTAGAATTTACATACCCATGCTAAATTTCATCTAGTTTTGGGCATGTTTTTATGGAATGGTTTAATACAATTTTACATATTGACAACATTTGACACAATCTTGTGTGAGATTTGGGTTTGTTCTTTGATTATTCACATATCTTCACCTTAGCACATTCTCACATTTATTACCTTGTCCCAATTTTTTCTACACATATTTGAAATTTATTATTCTCTACCTTAACATCAGTTTTTTATTGTTTTGTGTTGATCTTGCAATGTAGGACAATCCTGCATTAGATAGGAATGACCCATCAAATTTAAAATTTAAAATTTTGCTAATTCTCACCCATTTCATCCCTTTCACGAGTTAACTTGATACAAATTTTACATGATTTATTGCTATGTAGAGGTATTTAAAAGCATTCAATGTGTATTGAACATCTATCATCATATCACATTTTAGTATTTATTGATTATTATTTACATCATTCTAGCAACACATTGATTGAAGTACTAAACAAATCAAAATATTGTATCAAAATAAGCATCTAGATTGCTTACATGCTTGTTTGGTATCTACCAATCATTTTCATGACAACAAGGCCAATCCAATAAGAAGGTTGACCAAGGAGAGCTTAACCCTAAAAAATTGATACCCTCAAGGTATTTTTAAAGTCTTAGTCATTACTGACAACTAAAGAATAAAATTCAAGGAAAATTGGATAATAGAAGTTTACAATGCACCAAATTAGAATTAGATGTTAGATGTCAAATTTGTATGGCATAAAACTAACCCACAAATGTGGAATTGACTTATAAAGAATTCTATACTTGATGCAAGTAGGAGACTCTCCTTTTCAAATCTAATCACAAACACACATACAACTCTATGCAAGAAGGTAAAAAATTAACTTAAACACATAGAAATGGAAGAGAAATCTACAACATATATTAAGTTCAAATATGAAAATGAATTACATAATCATGGAGCTCATATGCTCACATACAACATGGGCTTCACACATACAAAAATTTGCAACTCGACATTCCAACATCATTCCAACAGCATCTAGATATGCAACCACCAACTCTCCAAAGCCAACTTCTCACAATGACAAGGCAACAATATATAAAATTTTGTGAGAAGAAACCACTATTGGTTTTTCAAATCGACCTCCACTAAAACCACCAAGAAAACCCGTCACTTTCTGCCTATTGAAATGCTCTGTCATTTGTTAGAATTTTATAAAACAGTTTATGGGTTTGGTGTGCCTTATTTCTAACTTTCTGAATCATTTTTAAATTCTTAATTTTGTTAACGTATGAGAAAATTATGGCTATTTTACTGAGACTGGATCTCACAGTTGTGACCTAAACAATCTTTTCTCTTTTCCCAAAAATAATATTATGCTAGTTAAACCTACAAAATGCTCATTACTCCTTCCTGGCATGGATTTCCTCTTCTTGGCATATGCATTCAATGTGAAATTCAAATTTTTCTTCTCACTCTCCAACCCACTATTTTCAATCTCCCTCAATAGCTTGCATTCTCAACTTGCAACAAAATACAAATTTAAATTTCAAAGTGGAGTTGTAGAGCATATTAAATACCCACTCCAAGCTTGGGTGTAAGATTTTCCTTTTTATAAAATTAACATCTTTTAAAGCAATTTAAAAATGAACCAATTAATAGTTTGATTTTCCTACAATCCATCACCAAATTTTGTTATGCTGGAAGAGTTGAAAATTTCAACAATTTGCACCTGTAGCCAAAAATCAAAATAAAATACAAGCATAAAACTTAAAATATTTTTGGTTGTGCAGGATTGCTTGGTGCCCCTAGACAAAATTTATGGATAATCTACATCACAAAGTCACTAATTTCCAATACCAAGGTAAATCTATTCTACAAGTCACCAGCCTTTTCATTCTCTATTTTCTTATAGAGCTAAGAATGCATTTATGTTAAATATTTAATTTCCTAGAATTAAATTAAATATTTTGGTATTCATCTTCAAAACTTTAGATTATTTTTTTATTAATAGTCAATTTATTTTTACTAATTATATTAATAAAGTATCTTAAATAAAATTAGGGAGAGGTTATTTTCCCTTCCTCTCAACTAAAAGTTAAATTTCTCACTCGTGTGATTTGTGTACTTTTTAAAGATTAGTGTAGCCTACTACCTACAACATTATTCATTTCCTAAAGATTTGTCCACATTAGGCTACTTTCATCATTTACTATAAATGAGAGAATGAATTATAAATGGAGGTGCTCCTTCGCTATCGCCAAATGGTTAAAGATTAGCAATTCTCTTTTGAAATTAAAGGCTTCTAGACAAGCTCAATTTCTATTGTGGAACCTTCTCCATTATCAATTGTTGCTTACAAATGATCACCTTCCTTTCTTTCAAATGATCTCCTTGTGTTGTTCTTTCAAAGAGAGAGAGAGAGAGAGAGAGAGAGAGAGAGAGAGAGAGAGAGCACCAAACATCTTTTTTGGTTCTATACTCATTCACAATCCCTATGGAAATTTACCGTAATTTCTCTACTAGCTTCCTTGCCCATGAAACTCACTTGGATATCTATATCATCAAGGGTTAATACCTCTTGCAATGTCACCTCTAAATCATTCCATCAAATGATCCTTTTTCATCCCAAAACAAAAATGTTCAACATTATTTTCTAATATCATACCTCTCAAAGTCGCAATTGTAGATCTTTTATCTTTCTTTTCTAAGTTATCAATCTTGCCAATATTTTGCATGATACATTATAGGCTAACACAAAACTCAAGAAATAGATGGATGATATTTTGGACTAGCCAAGTCTTGTTGGAAAAAAACTAAGTAATTTGGCCAAAAGAATAAAAAAAATAACTAGAAATACCAATCTATATATTCATCTCCTTCAAACCACTCCACCTTAGAGACAACCCAAACTAGACCATATACTTTATTTGCATTTTGTCACTCTAATTTACATTTTAAAATTAATTACTAAATATTTTCAACATTTTCCTCATTAATAATTATATATTCAATATTTTCCTCATTAATAATTTATCCTGCAATTAAAAAAAATAAAAATTAAGTGTCTTCCAAAAGAATGCACATTGTGTGTACGTGAATACGTTCCACCATATCCATGGTTTCCGGCAACAATCATATCAATATAAAAAGACAAACACGAACGCCCAACCCTATGCCAACAATCATATCAATATAAAAAGACAAACACAAACGCCCAACCCCATGCCATCATTCATACGTCTCTTTGACTTCAAAACATGTAAACACTAACCAATGCGCACGTAAGCGATGACGTCATACTTGAATAACCAATTTTTAACTTGACAAGGTACATTGAAAACCTTATACACCAATAGAAACTATTAAACAATAATGTATAATGTCATGCATAGATGACATTACGCCAAAACCTTTTTGCTACAATTTCAGTTTATAATTAAGTCCCTAGAGAAAGGGACAATATAGTTTCATCATCTTAGCTAAGCATGACATTATAAAAATATATGTGAAAAAAATTGCAAAGGAAAAAAATTATATACAAAAGCATTCTAAGTAATTATTTAAGTCTCACCTTTCATATATTATTATATTTTAGAGTATTGCTTTTTATAGGTAGATATTATTTTTCTATTTTTTTGAATTATCATTGTCTTTGTGTATTGATGTTATTGGCTGTTCTATTACACATTATTGATATCAATGTCAAATCAAAGCATCAAGGTATCAATTAAGTTGCATTAAGGTATTCAAGATGTGCAAGTGGTGATGCAATGTAATCATTGTGAAAACATATTTGATAGTGTGATTGCAATGCTGAGAGGGAGGACATGGGTAATGATATTTTGTTGAAGTTGTGGGTAGCATGAGCAAAAGTGACATAATAACTTAGTTGGCAATAGTCCAAGTTTCTATGGCCAAACAATAGATGCGTCGCATTGAATCACATACATACCTCTTCTTATTTGTTTTTATTTCCTTCTAATCTAGGTAGTTGTTATACATTATATATTGTTTAATTATTTTAGGTTTTGTGGATCTAGACACACCTTCATATGATGTGAATACACGTAAATACATCATACATAATGTCATGTTACAAATTGATCAGTACTCTTGATCATAAATTGTGTCTCCTCTATTTTACAAATAAATTACTACATCACTTTCCTTTCAAATATCAATATTATGAACAAAGAATAATGCCTTTCACAACCAAAGATATAAGTTACAAAAGATATAAGTTACAGGAGAGTAAACAATGTTCAACTAAAATTCTAAGAAAATCAACATTTTTTTCAAAATCACATTGTAAAAAGTGGTTACAATAGCATAATTACAACCCTATTAAGCTCCATCTAAAAATATCACAAGTAAGAATTATAACCAATAATTTAAGAGAAAAGAAAGTAACTTACACCAAAATAGATTCTTGGAAAAAAAACATGGGTATAATTAATCCCACATATGATGTATTCATCCAACATACATATGTAATATAAATATATTAACCCAAATGACACTAGCTACACTTAAAAACACACACAACAAAGATCAGACCAACAAATTCTTGTATATATACAAAAAAAAACATAATCTAGAGATCCTAATGCTACAACATGATCTCTTATACTAATTTTAATTCCATTTGTCTTAATCTCTTTAAACATAATTAACATGTACTAACTCCAAAAAAAATATAAAAATTGACATAAATATACATCATATCAATATTTTAACAATATTTTTGTTTAAGTATGAAATGATATATAAAAGATGCTTTTAGCTGATTTATTTGGTGAAGTGGCCATTCTTATCTGAATTTATTTTGTGTTTAAACAGTATTTCACAATAAATTCTATACCTGTCGTTCCTTGACTAATTTTTTTTTCATATTATAATAACGTACAGAATCACAATAAATGCATTTATTTTAAACCTGTACATCTGCAAACAAGTCTAAATATTATGATATTGCTATCAGGATTCAACCGTGTAGTTTCGAGTCAAACTCATTGACCCATGTTCCATGAGTAGTAACAACCTACTTATCAATTGATGAGCTAAAGGGGCTCTATTATGAATGGTTCATAAGGCACAACACTTGCTGAAGGTTTTGCAAATGGGGTAACAACTCAAGCGGGCTTAACCTTGGAGAAAACTCCCCGGTTAAGCGCGCTTGAGCTGGAGCAGTACTGGGATGGGTGACCTCCCAAGATGGACCAGTGCTTCACCTCTGTGAGCATCACCTAGATGCAATGAGTGCTAAGTGGACCATTCGATATCATGAGAGATGGGTTCTTGTTGAGCCACTACTCATGGAACATGGGTCAATGAGTTTGACTCGAAACTACACGGTTGAATCCTGATAGCAATATCATAATTTGACTCGCTGTGGAAAAATACCTCCTACTTATCAAGTCTAAATATATTTAGCTTTCAGTTGTCGCGACCTAATTCCCGGGGCTTCGTGTGTTCGTATGAAAAAATCAATGATTTACACATTAGTGGTTGTCTTTTCTAAGACATATCTATCAATCTTACATATTGCATGACATAAGATATACACAATTATTGGTTCTGAACTTTTTTTAGTTCTTTTCCTATTTCGTCACGGCTTTCTCCTTTCAATCAATTTCTCGTTTGCAATAAAAAATCTCTTTAAACAATTCCAACGACATGATAAATGTCATAGCTCGTGGAATGGAAAATGTGAGGTATGAATAAGAAAAGAGGTTTTCCATGTATTTTGGCAGATAAGCTGCCATTATTCTTTAAAAAAAAAGTATTTGAGACTTTAAAAGTCGACTTTTCTTGTACGTCTCAATATTTCGACCTTTGAGAGCTCAGCCCTCTAGGCGGATCTGTCTCTGCTAAAGAATTTGCAGAGGCAGAATGAGCAGATTAGCTGTCTCAAGAGGTCGCCGAAGCCCCCGGAAAGGGGGAAGTCCATCAGGGGTCCAAGCAGGTCATCAGGAGGTTCAATTAGGAGAAAACGACGATAAATTTAATGTTGTCGATGATTGTGTTCAAGATTTCTCTCTATCTGCTTATCATCCTGATGATGGATCATGGAGTACCATCTGAAACGTTGATGTAAAAATGACACACAGTTTATCCAGAAATCTTGAACACTATCTACTATAGACTGTGAAAGCAGAATGCTATTGATTTTTAATGACTATTAAAAATAAGTCACATCTGAATCAAAGATGAGCCGCAATAATTAAATGATGGAACATTCCATCAACAAATCTATTGAAGCTCTCCAAAGTCAACAACGGTGGTATTTGAGAGAAAAGCATCAAGAGAAGAGGCCAAGGACGCTGTCGAGATTACAGTCATTGAGGTTGGAGATTAAGGCTCGGGGTGAGTACGTAGCGTACAATTGGGTTGCATGGTGATCCTTTGGAAGGCCCGTAAGTTTTACCCTTGTGAGGAGCCCTTCCGACAGTCATTTCAGAATGGGAGAGTCGGGGAAGGTGGTACTCACGGATGGTGACATTTTTCAATATTTAAGTGGCCAAGAGCACCCAAAAAAGAAAAAGTACAGATATTTTGTTGAACATATAAAAAGGTATATGTGGTGAATATAGCACGACAATGAACTGTTGGTGGTGAATTGTACGGTGATAATTGTTGGCTGCGAATTGCTAGTGGTGAATTGCTAGTAATGAATTTGTCTGATGTCGTACTTTTAAAATAATATAATGCATCCTGTCCGGTTGGATTTTCTTGGGCTCGAGAGATTTGTGTCTAAATTTATATTAGAGACTTATAGGTTGGCTCCCTAGTGTTGTATTGTGTATGTTTGTAATGGATTTTTTTAATTTTCTTTTGAAAACTCAGTTCTATTGTAATAGTCATTAATGACTTTATAAGTTCATATTTGACAATGTAAATTCAAGAGATATAATATATTTTTTACGTTTCTTTTATATCATTTGTAAATATAAATTCTTATTATTAATTTTTATATATTTGATCTTGGATCTTACAGTAATGATGTTTCTATTTACAAGAAACTATCATTTCTAGTATCCCTAGCACGTAATAAGGCTTATGTCCTATCTACATCTCACAAGTGGCCCATTGTAAATTTTAGGCCCAACTTTTCTAAAAACATATAATTTTCTATACTTATATTATGGTTAATTATTTTTATTCATTAATCAATATTTTTTGAGTTCCATACCATTGCACAAAATGCTCTCAATAAGAGTACTCATAAATAAGTTATCTACATTTTCTCCCTAATCCAATATTTAACACGATTATTCTCTACACTTCATTTTTAATAACTCCTCTTACTTTACTTGTCAACAATCTCAAACAGAGGTTGTGAATAAACAACGGAAGACTGGAAGAGTCAAAATCTTCCTCTGTAATGGTAGATGGAAACTATGGCACAAAAGATAATTCACTGATTAGTGAACCAAAATGGGTAAGCACAAGTTAGAAGTAAAGCCTCCAAGTTGTGCCAATAAAAGTAAAAGCTAAAATATAAACTAAAATTACATCTCAAGACTAGTAACAAATTTTATTTCTTAATATTTATTATTCATTTCTTTCTTGACTTCTTTTTGTGAGGCATGACTTTTTTGGTTGCTTTTGATGCATAATAAATTATAAATAATTTGATAAGTATTCAAATTATAAAAAATTTATCATTAATTTTTTTAGGTTTCTGTGGTGAATTCAATGGGAGTCATAAGATCTAGTCTAAAATTGATAGAAAATATCTTCATAATCAATTAGTAGTGGTTGAATATGTGAAGGATATTTACAATTTTTAACATGAAATTAACATAATCTTATGTGATATATTCTCTTGTATTGTTCAAACCAATATGAAGTATATAAAAACTTATTTGTAGCAAGTTTAAATTTATCTATTTATAGAGTATGAATTATGTGATAGATTATATAAGTTCCCAATTAGATCATGATGGCAAGATGAGAACAAGGTTGATCGACTAGCTTATTAGAGTAGTTGTAATAACTATATGATGAATAATATTATGTTTGTGTTGGAATCTATAGGCACATTGGAAATATCAGTTGATGTTAAAGAATTGTAACTTATAACAAAATTGATTAATAGATATATTTCCATCAAATCTATTTAAAGGGAATTTTTACAATTAGTTGGTGTCACTATAATGTTTTTAGCTTGCAAGTATGAAGAATTTTATCCTACGAGGGTATATATTTTTAATTAATTGTTAAAAATACATTTTATCAATAAAATGGACTTTTTTGGTGTAGGATTGATGTTGCTCACAAAATTTCAGTGATTATAGGTCAGCAATTAAATGTAATAATTAGTAGGGGCATACACTACCAAGTATAGATTAGGAAAGCATAACATAATGAAATATATATTATTTCTAAATGAAAATTTATAATATTTTTATTGGGTAGTGAAGAATAATTTAACCATCTTGAACAAACTAGAAAAGGATGACTATAAAAAGTGAATGCTTTCCATGGGATTAAAACGTAAGATTAATATTCACATTATTTCCTTTAATCTAAATCCATTATGTAGTTAATTCCAACATACACCCCAAAAAATCAAATAAGGAAACAAAAATGAGCATGCAAAATTTGCCTCTATTAACTTCGGCCCTAAAAGAATGGGTCTAGTCTAGGATGTCCTAGACCACCTCTTTTTGGCTCCAATTTGAATATGTTGGTGTTTGTACTTTATTATTTGAATTTGCAATTTCAATTGTCAGCTATCGACAAAAAGGTGAGAAGGTTGTGCAAGAAAAAAAAAAGAGAAACCTATTTATTGTGCAAGAAGAAATAGACATTAAAGCATATTTATTGTGCAACCTAGATGTTGAGTCCAAAGACATGGCATCTCACCATACTCAAGCCATTGAAAACATTACAAGTCAACATTGGTTCATAGGAGGAACAAATAAATCCCAATTTTGTGGATGTATGTCAAGTATGTGACAGACAAAATGTCAAAAGAAAACACTATTTCACTCGTCAATGAATCGGAATGGGTAAAACCAATGGGCATCTCTATCTAGAAAGATGGAAGAATGTGAATCTATATAGACTACTATGCATTAAATAATGTATGTATGACTAATCTATTTATAACATCGTTTAGAGAAGAAATTCTAGAAGATATTACAAGGCACAAAGTCTATATTTTCATTGTTGGCTTATCAATCTATGATCAAGTGCAAATTAAAGAAGAGGTAAAGACCACATTCAACACATGGAATAGCTATACATACAATTCCATGCCATTCAAATTAAGGAATGCACAAGCAATGTTCTCTAAGTTCATCATCAACGCATTCAAAGACTAATTTCATCAACTCCTACAAGTCTATCTATATGACTGGACCATCTATGGAATGGTAAATGATCACATCAAATAAGTTTGTTTGATGTTCAAAAAGATGGAAGTAGGTGATCATTGCATTGAGTCTAACGAAGTGTACATCCTTGACCCAATTATCAAGCTTTTGGAACACATCATATGTAAGGATGGGATGTTGGTTGATCCAACCAAAGTTGCTTTCTTTTTGGTTAATTCTACATAGTTGGATCCTCACAAAAACCTATTCCTTATCCCAACCTTATGCTCTCTTTACTTTTACTCACTACTTATCTCAATTATTAAAGATATTCCTTATCCCAACTTCACTCAATACAATTACACATGATTTTAGATAGTGCAAGTAGTTCACTTAGTTTCATGGATCAAACCTCTCACAAGGCTTAAACAATGTTTCATTTGATGTTGACTAACTTCACAAAGATTTCCATGATTAACACTCATCAATCTTGTAACTAAAGAATTATAAGGTCTTGGCATAATACTAAGCCCCATCCTACCAAGTAATTTCTATATTTCATTTTGCATTAACATCATCCATACTTATTAAGTGTGATTGTGGTTTCATTTCAACCATCATTTATATATAGTAGATTAATAATAGATCATGGATATAACCAATAAAATTATAAGTTGTAAATGGTCTATTTAGTAGCTCCAAATATTTTGCTAACATAATAAACCTGAAAAAATATTATAATTGTTAGTATCAGTACCAAAAAAATATACATTTAGCAGATTTTCTATTAAATAAATTATTCATGAAGTGATTTAATTTTAAAACAATAAAACATATGGCTCACTCAATAGTAAATTACAAGAACTGCTTTATTTCATGGCCAAATATTTTTATAATATATCTCAAGAAGCTTGTAAAAATGTTACAAAAAGTAAATAACTTTAAAGTAATGATACATAAATATCATCAAATAGCACCTTACATAAAGTGTTCATTTTGCGGCCCTGCATTTTTATGACATATCTCAACTTTTAAAAAATCTCAAAATTTTAAATACATCGATGCAATATGTATTATAGTTATTACATTTCAAGAATGCACATAAAAGAGAAGGTGTAGTTTAGGCTAATAACTAATATGTTGGGATGGAAGAGTCAACATTCTGTGAGTACTTATGAATTCCTCCTGATATATTGTATACTTGCTTAAAACCCTGCATAAGAAAATGACAAAAAAAAAAGAGTTTTACAAACATGCATAAATTAGATATTCTCCTTCCTCCAGACAATAGATGTTTTCGAAAAATTATAAATTTCATATTGAGAAATATTGTAAATTCATTTTTCCTCTTGCTCTCTACCATCCTGATGATGGATCACAGAGTGTGATTCGAAACGTTGATGAAAAAAGCTTTCACACAATCAAATCCAGAAACAGAGATGCAGCAATATGAATTGTGAAAATTTATTGTCATTAATATTGTAAAATGCTTGTATTAAATACAACTATACCCTACATACATCTGATCCATGAATCAATTTATCATGTGATTGAAATGAAATGCATTTAAAAAAGCCATCATTACAGAATTGACAGCAATGGCCTTGGCTTTTATTCTCTGCATCCCAGGCTTCCAAGAACTCTCTACTAAAAATGTATATACTGCACCAACATTTGTTTTATAGGTTGTCCTCCAATTCGTTTGTGAATACACATAAAATAATCACTTCCATGATAACTGTAACGTATTTGTTCCACACATTTTTGAACATGCAATGATGATGAAAAACATTTGCATAACATATTAAAAAGAGTTGTATCATTTATTTTTCCTGTTTGTTATACTTCCTTTTTTAATTCAAATTTATTTATAATTTATGCCATCCCCTTTTTTATTTGGCCTTTGGTGAGATTTCAAATGTACATCACAAAAAAATTTAACATATGGTTAACAATTCAATTATAGAGATCTAAATTATGCGCAAACAATTTTTGCAACACAAGGATCCCGAATCTTTTAAAATTAAACATCAAAACCCTAGATCTGAAATGAATCCCTTCCTTTGCTTGCTGGGCATGAGGATTTTGATACTAAATTTCAATGCCCATAATTTATTTGATTAATTTTTATTTTATTTATTTGAAAAAATAAAAATAAAAAGGTTAGGGTTAGAGAAAATAAAGTAAAGGTGGATTTGTATTACAACACTACCAATTAATCAATTCACTGAGGAAATTAACTTTGTTTGATCAATATTACACACGCATTAACACAAAGTAGTGCAATCATCTAAGGATTCTCCTCGAAAATGGAAGAAAACATGCAAAATTATTGTATTACACATGCAAATTTCACACATCACCTTCCACAACCAAGCTCTAGCGAATAATGGTACTTCTAACGTGCCCTAGACTTCCATCATTTCTATTGAATTTCAAAAATGAAGTGTTACAGCATAACCTAATTTGGGAATTTGAGATTACAATCAAAATTGAGTACTCTATTCTATCCTTGCCTAGCTTTTTCTTCTCCAAACTTCTGACCTTTTACAATGTTTTGACTCGCACATATATAACCAAACCTAGGCACCCAACCCTTCCCAAAGTGTAACTAGTCGGCCTAGATTTTAAAATAATCTACAAGCTCAAAATTAAATTATAAAATTATCATGCCTTATTTATTTTATGATACTTAAAGATTACAATTAAACACACTCAAATTATAGACTGGTTTACCAAACTGCTCAAAGAATAAAGAATGAGACCACTCCCAACTAGGTGCTCAAGGCCTCACTATCCCGTTGCTACTTGCTGTTGATTTATCGCCTTGCTGTTGCTGCTCTGGAAAATGCATTTTGAAGTTTTTGACTACTTCCAAGACTGAGTTAAGATTAGAAGCACTCAATTACTGGAAGTAAACCTTCTTGGAGAAGAGGGTTTTCTTGAATTTCTCGGCTACCTCCTCCATTTCCAGCAAGCAATCTAAAAAACATTGAATTTACCCTTTTATTCTCATTAGATTGTCAATTGAATCCTCAGCCAAATTTTACTCCAAGGAGTAGAAAATTCCTTAATGACCACTAGGACTTTGTTGGGCCTTTCCTAGAAGATGCAGGGAATTGCTTCTATGAAGCCTTCAATCTCTACCATTAATGCATTCACTGTTTTTCTTCAGATGGAAAATTTCTTCTGTCATTCTTTCAACACTGTGATTCTCCATTTAGTGGCCTTGAGCCACTCTAAGTGTAGGTCAAGGTTACCATCCAAAAGAATATCATTCCTTTGAAGATCTGCAAATGATAACCTTGCCATCCTTTCGTACATAAGCAGATAGTCCTCAAGGGCGATGAGCTCTTCATCAATGGTTTCTGACACTGGCTTCATCGCTGACGTTGTGATAAAATTGGATGGCTTCTCTAATCAATCTTCCTCCTTGAAATTCCAAGGTCAACTCCTCTTGCATCCCTTTGTTGAGTTCCTTTGTCCAATGCTGCCAAGGGGGTTGGGGTTGGTGTGTTTGAGTCCATTGGACCCACAAGGTATTCAATGTAGTAAGATAACTCACCAACGTTGTATTAGCATTGTATTTTGGAGCCAATGAAAAATACATTGTAGAATGGCTTATTATATAAGACAAATAATGAAACAGCCTAACCAATTATTTAGGAACAAATTTCCAACAACCTACAACCCATGCAAAACAAATTACAACAATGTGCTAATGATACTATAATACTAACAAATATAAAACTAATTCCATAATGCTAACATATATGCTAACATTGTTCTTAATTAATCTATATTAATCTAATATCCCCTTTAACGACTAAACCAGATACAGTTCCCAGTTTATCTCTAAACTTGACAAATTTATCTTTACCAGGTGGTTTAGTCATTGTCTGCAATCTGGTTCTGTAGTACAATAATAAAGACAAATGTCTTTGTTATCAACCAACTGTTGAATGTAATAATAAGAAATTCAATATGTTTAGTCCTGGAATGATAGACCAGGTTCTTCACCATCTTGTGAACACTTTGGTTGTCCTAGAAAAGTGAGATCGGTGCAGTTTGATCCAATCGAATATCAAACAATTGCCTTCTTGACCACATTGCCTCACAACCTGTAGTGACTGCTACCTTATATTTTGCTTCAGTGGAAGACAATGCAATTGTGTTTTGGAGCTTGCTCTAACAAGAAATTACTCCTGACCCAAGAGTGAAAATATAACCTGTTGTAGACTTTCTTGTATCAACTGATCCAGCCCAATTAGAGTCTATATACCTGTTAAAATGAAGTCAACAGATTGCTCATATAGACCCTTTGACATATTTAAGGACTTATTTTGCAGCTTGCCAATGTTTCTCTTGAAGTTTAGACATGAAACGAGAAAGACAACTACAAAATATAGATTTGGTCTAGTATTAGTAAGATAAATCAAACTGCCAACCAATTGTCGATATATTGTTGCATTGACCAGTGATGAAACAACGTTGGTTGAAAGCTTCATCCCAACTTCCACAGGTGTAGATGTAGGATTATATTCAGTCATTCAAAATTTTGTTAAAAGAGATTTGCCATACTTAGTTGTTGATACAAAGGTCTTGTGATCAATTTGCCAAAATTCTACACCTAAACAATATTGAAGCAAGCCTAGATTTGTCATTTCAAAAATAGAACATATATCATGTTAAATAAGATTAAATATCTTTCAGATTATAACCAGAAGGTTGAACTTCACACGTCTGAGTCTTCTTTTAAAGTATTTGATCTACAAGAGCAGAACATTTATTGATTTCGATGTCTTCAAATGTGGATCGGATCTGTATTAAATATCAAATGGGAGACACGTCCCATGAGTGGACATGTCTCCACGAAGTGGAGGCATGTCTACTCATGGGACGTGTCTCATGGATTGTGCCTTTTCGACTAACTAAACACCTGATCCTTAAATCGGAGTTAGTTACTTAATAAACATAAATGCTTACTAAGTTCGATCTGATTTTACCTTGCACAAATAAATTATATCCGATCTGGAAATGATCACCGATAATGATGCTCGATTGGGATCCTATATAAAACATGAAA
>VDFB02156105.1:0-32183 GCA_007258455.2 Sequoia sempervirens | reverse complement strand
TGGTGGCTAATCACTGGATCCCCTACATTAGTGGGAGTGGTTCCTCGCCCTGTAACAAGGCTGTTTGGGTAAGAATTGAAAAAGAGGGTGCTTGTTGTGGGGTATTCTTTATGTATGCCCCCAATGATCATAGGGAAAGATGCAGCCTCTAGCAATGGATTGCTGATTTGGAGGACATCCCTTGGATTTTTGGTGGTGATTTCAATATGGTGGAGCAAAAAGAGGAAAAATGGGGTGGATCCAACTTGACTTGGAAAGGCAATGAAAAGTATTTTTGGATGAGATGTAAAAGTAAATTGAGACTTTAAGACCCCGTGGAAGGATGTAAAAGCCAGTCCAAAGGGGTCTAGTTCTCCTAGTGCAACGCCCAGAAAGCGGAAGGTAGGATCTATTGCAAGCTGGACCGGTTCTATACCAATAAGGATGTGTTCAATTTCCTCCAGAGTGACAATGGGAACAGGATGTAGATCTACCCCTATACCCTGTCGGATCATCACCCAATCATTACTACCATCATCAATAGCATCACTCCTTCCTTGGAAAGGAAAAGAGATAAAAGTTTCATTCTTAACACCCAACTCCTGAAAGACAGTGACTGCAGGGGAGCGATTGCCTCCCTGAGGGAAATTAACAAATGGATGTCAAAGGATGTCTCTGCCATTGAGAAATGGAATGCCAATGTAAATAGTTGGCGAGCCTTATTCCAAATTGTTGGAAAAAAGCAGGCTCTAGAACGGAGGAAGAGTGATAAATAAATAAAAAAGAAGATTTGCAGGATTGCCTTCTTGAGACTGAGATCAAGCTTCAAACTAATCCTAAAGATGGGGATTTGTGTGAGAGGTTAATTCTTGCCAAAGATAGTTTGAGGAAAATTCAGTCCCACAAGGTGGCTGGACAAAAAGTCAGAGCTAAACTAAATTGGCTAAACTGTGGGGATAGGGGGTCAAAATTTTTCTTTAACTTTCTTAAGGAGAAGAAAGCGAAAGATCAGGTGGGCCAAGTTTGGGATAGGGAACGGCTTTGCACTGCTCAGAAAGATGTGTTGGAGTGCTTTCATTCCTTTTTAAAGATTTAGTCACCTCAGAATGTGGGGATGGCCAGGGTACGAGGGCCAAGGCCATCATACAAGTGCTTATACCCAAGATGATTGGGGAGGCTGACTATCGCCAGCTTGAAAGTGAGATCACCAAAAGTGAAGTAGCCTCTGCAATTTCCTCCATGTGTAATGATAAGTCCCCAGGAGGGGACAACCTCCCTGTGGAATTCTATAAAGAATTCTTTGACTGGGTGTGTGATGATCTCCTTCAAGTCTATATGGAAGCCTTGGAAAAAGGTTTGCTAGGTGAGGACATCAACAGGGGGATCATCAAGCTGCTTCCAAAAGGTGGAGACAAGACCTCTATTAAAAACTGGAGACCCATAACGTTGTTGAATATCTCTTATAAGATCCTGGCTAAGATAGTTGCTTCCAGGCTGGTCAATATCTTACCAAAGTTTATAAGTAGTACCCTTAATGGTTTTATAAAAGGTAGATATATCCTCAAAAATCTCATAACAAGCTGGGAAGCCCTGGATTGGGCCAAGTGCACTAATCAGAACACTGCAATGCTCCTTTTAGACTTCGAGAAGGTGTATGATAGGGTGGAGTGGGTCTTTCTGAAAACTATACTCCAGGCCTTTGGATTCCCCACCAAGTTTTGTAATATGGTTGATACTCTCCTAAAAGATGCCTTGGCCCAAGTTGAGGTAAATGGTATGTTCTCTGATAAAATCCCTCTTGAGAGATCCATCTGACAAGGCTGCCCTTTGGCTCCTGGCCTATTTGTTATTGCATCTGATGCTCTTCATTATTTGCTTAGGGACAATACATTCTCTCCCAAAATTAAGGGCATATGCCTCCCTGATCATAATGATCTAATCAATGTTCAGTTCGCTAATGACACTTCCATCTTTGTGGACCTTGAGCAGAACAATTTGGAATCTTTAATGAAGAAGTTCGAGGCTTTTTGTCTTGCCTCGGGAGCCAAGCTTTCTAGAGCCAAGTCCACCTTTCTTGGGTGGAAAGAGGAGCTGCCTGACTGGCTGTACATATTTGGATTTCAGTGGGGAGGTCCCCATAAGATTGTGAGGTATCTAGAAATCCCTTTTGCCATTAGCTCGGACCTTAAGGATATGTGGAATTGGGTTAGCTCTAAAATTGAGAAAAAAAATTGTGGATGGAATAGGCATTACCTCTCGTTGGCAGGTAGAAGGCAAGTTTGTCAAAAGGTGCTTGCTTCGTACAACATTTATTATGTGTCTGTCTGGTTTTTCAGTAGCTACCAAGTGAATGACATTAAAAAAAAAAAAGAAGTTTCATCTGGTCGGATGGTAAGGGTACTAAAAAGAGGCATTCTATCAAGTGGGAGTGGTGTTGCTTAAGTAAAATGCAAGGGGGGTTTGGCCTGAAGGACCTCAAGTTGCAAGGGGTGGCTCTTGCTTCTAAGTGGATTCTGAGGTCGTTGGAAGGCAATGAGCCTTGGAAAGTCTTGGTCAGAAGGAAATATTGAACAGGTAGTGCCAAAGCAAGCCAAATCCTGGAAGTCTCTGCCCTTAAGTGACATTCTCCTCGGTGAGCATTCAATGGTCCCTGCGGGGTCTGCTGTCTTCAAAAGCCTGTGGAAGGCGTGGGAAATTTCTAAGCACACTGTTTATCTTAAGAATACGAACATAACTCTTAATACAATCAGGAAATGCAATCCTCACAGTTCTATATGGTGGAACCTTGAACATAAAGGAAAAAAACTTGCCCTCCTCCAGGGTTGCTATGCTAAAACATGGCATAACAAAGGCATTAAAACCTTTGCTGATATCCTCTTAGATGGGGAGCTGATAAGCTGGGACAACATTAGAGAGCGGTTTGGTCTTCCTGATTCCCATTTTAGAACTTACTCTACTTTGGTGGAAGAATGCAGAGATGCATGCTTTCCCAGGACTATTGATCAAGATTATAATGTTGCTAGTAATGCCTCCTGGAAAGATGGTTCTCCTATTAACAATATCAAAGCTAAATTGATCTATACTAAATTGACAAGAACTGATTCTATTCTGGAACATGTTAATAAATGTTGGGATATTTCTTTGAACAATAAGGAGTGGCAGAAAACTCTTTTTTTCGTTTGGCATGAGTCAATGGAGCCCAAAAAGGCTTGCTTCAGATGGTTGGTCATTTTACATAGATTACTTTTCAAAACTAACTGTTTGGATCTAGATCTATGCAGCCTTTGTAGGACACCTGAATCTATTAATCACATTCTTTTTTAGTGTTTATATGGAAAATAAATCTGGAATCTTTTTTGTCATGGCTTGAATATTTGGAACAAAGATGGTAAAATTAGTTGGCATGATATTTTGTTTTGTAATCTCAAAATTAATTCTGATTGCAAGTTGTTCTAGAATTTACTCACTAACGAGGTTTTATGGCACATATGGAAGGCGAGGAACAATGACAAGTTTATGGGAGTAAAGAGGGCGCTTACTGAGTTTGAAAGAAGACTCATGTATGCTTTTGGTTCATCGCAGGTCTCATTTAATGCAGAGAAGTCCTTGGAGAAATTTAGGGGATTGACTAGTGAAGGATCTTCATTCAATACAAAGGAAGCAAAAGTTTTGAAAAGAGCCTTTGAGGCTCGCTTCAAAAGGAGATGAATAAGGCAGTCAGAGCTACTAGACAAAGAGGACCCCAATAGCTTGCTATCTAAATGGAAGGAGTAATGGAGAAAAATATTGAAGCTAAAATTTTAGTCCCATTGGCCATGCAGTGGTGTAGATTATAATTTTCTGACTGATCTTCAAGTCTCTTTGGAATTTTCTAAGCAGTATTTCCTGTGTGTTCTCCTGTATTGGTAATCACTTTTATGTCATTTTGTTTGTAAGGTTGTGACAGCTGTTAAGTATGTTAGATCGAGCTGAAGCCGTTTGTAATTGTAAAGTTACTATGTCTTGCTAATCATATTTGATGAACTACTGATTCAGTTCGCTATAATTTTGATTCTCTATATTCAATACAAAAAAAAAAAATCATTTATGAAGTGCTGCAAAAATAAAGAAATTCTTTAATTATTTTTAATAATTTCAAATATTTTAATATTTAAATGTTTAGCATCTAAATATTCTAATATCAATTTTTTATTTATTTTAAAGTTCTTTAATTATTTTTAATAATTTCAAATATTCTAATATTTAAATATTTAGCATCTAAATATTCTGATATCAAAATTTTATTATCTTCAATTATTTTTAATAATTTCAAATATTCTAATATTTAAATGTTTAGCATCTAAATATTCTAATATCAAAATTTTATTATTTTAAATTTTTTGGTGGCCTTTTATAAGGGTGCGCTCACTTTTAGTGGGCCGCCTTATTATTTTAATTTTTTAAAAATATATTTTAAACTTTTAAATATATTTCTAATTTAAAAATATATATATTTTAAGCTTTTAAATATATATTTTAAAAAATATATTTTAAACTTTTAAATATATTTTAAATTTTTTTTGAAAGAAGGACCATTTAAAAGATTATTTTTCTTTTTTGCTAATTTTCGTTATTTTTTAACAATTTTTGCAATAGTCTTTTTTTAACGGTCACTAGTTTTAGACATTACAAGATTTTTTGATATGCGAATTTGTGGAGTTTTTTGAAGCAATTCTTAAGCCTTTCTCAAGCATTCTATAAGCATTTCTAGCTCTCTTCTCCCCTCTTCTTTCTTTTTCTTCGCCTAAGCAACCAGTGACATTTTAAAATTTTAATAAAATCATATATATAAAATAAAATACTAAATTATAATAGAAATAAATAAAAAATAAATAATGAAGAAAGTGAACTTGAGTTTTTTAATAAATTATAATAGAAATATATGTTACCATTTTTAAAAAATCATGGACTTCAATTTTTACAGAATTATAATAGAAACGTGTGTCCCCACTTAACTCATGTAGTTAAGTAATTTATATTTTTAAAATTTAAATAATTTGTATTATATGAGATAATTTTTGTCCTTTTAGAGTTCCTTAGAGACCCATTTTTTTATGTAAATTACCCTTAAACACTTAGTTAATTGAATAAATAACTCCTGAGTTTAGATTAAGTGCATAAGAATAAAATAGACTAATAATTAGTTAAAGATTAATTAATTATTAGTTAATATATGATTACTTTAACAAAACCACTTTTTAAAAGTCATTTTTTTAGGACCATACTATGCATGTGTACAAACACCATAATTTGACCTAAATAAAAATATTTTTTTATTTCCTTTTGGAGAAAGATCTGTAATACACTGAAGATCATGGACGAGAATATTTTTTATAAATTTTTTTTTGTATTTTTATTGGCCTTAATTGATGTTTTTAAAAACCCTTGTGTACTTACACCATAATTTGACCTAAACTAATCATTTTTTAAATTTTTTCCATTATGTAATGAATTGTTTGTAGATTGATATCATATAATTTCTTTACAAAAAAAATAACAAATTAAAAGTTATTAAAAAAAATTGAAAACCTGACATTTTAAGTTTATGGACAAGTTTCCTTAGAAATTAATTAAAAATAGTAAAACTAATCCAATCATTAAAAAAATTACATATTTGAAAACTAAACATCGTGATCTATAATGAGTTTTAATTTCAAAAAATAATTCTGAAAAAAGAAATTGTTAGCCATATTGCTAAAGTCAATTAATTATCTTGACATTACCATAATCTTGTACTTGTAGATCCAAGGCTAAGGGTTAGGTTACCATGCCTTTCTCAAACCTAAAACCAAATCAAAAAGTGGGTTGGGATTTCAATTTTTATAACATGCACCCGCTTTAAAATGGGTACCCTTTCTATTTTTAGAATGAGTACCCATTTAGGACAGGATCCCGAAGCATAATGCGCTTGTGTTCTAACTTGAGGCACGGGTCCTCTTTCCTAAACGTGTACCTATTCCTATTGGTATTTTTTATTTGTATGAAACTTCCCCTCTTTGTGGACCCAACTTCTTGCACTTACCCAAATGACACTTTACCATACATCGCTTGTTAGGGGTATTAGAGCCCCTAACATTCCATGTTGTGATCTTCATTGTATCCAAAGGGATGGGTTTCCTCCCTTAGTCTTCAAAAATTTATCGATTGATGTTTGCCCTTCTATTGTACCATCTTCAGTTCAATCCTTTGTATTTATTTTCCTTCCTTTTAATTTACTGTTAGGTTTGGCTTCAATTTTTTTGAAGTCGTTTGGTTTAATGTTCTTGGATCTAGAAGCCCTAATTCATCCTCCTCTTTTGATTCATCGATCAACCAGTCTATATCTTCCATTATTATATCTATCTCATTAATGTTTGGTGACTCTTCATCATGGTTTTTTCTTTTGTTTCCTTTTATCTCACATTCTTTCTTTCTACTCTACTTTCTAATTCTTGGACCAAATTATTTTGATCATCATTAATATCTTAAATATTCTTTGATTGTGCAGGGCTAACAAATTGCTTGGGAACCCCCTTTTCCTTGTCATCTTTTTTATTTATATTACTTTTGACAAGTTTTGTTTTCTTTATTTCCTTCTCATTGTTTGTAGAGTGATTACATTTTGTCATTAGGTATTCCTTTTACAACAATTTATGATTTCGACAACTTGTATCCAAATCTTTTTCCCAACAAGAGTGCGATTTCCTCTAGTATTTCTCTTATTGCTGCAATTTTTAACCTTGTGTATAGGTAAGAGTCCTCTTCCAATATATTTGTATCTATGTCAATTAGGGTTCCTAGTGTTCTTTTGATCTTTGCAAGGCACTCCTTTGACTAATATTCTTTTGGAAGATTATACAGTCGAATCTATTATGGGTTGTCATAAGGTGCAAAATCATTGGGATTAAAACTATGTTCCCATCTCTGCATGTAAAGGGTGACTCTTCCATCCACCACACCCTTTCGATAAGACTGCATCCAATCATTCCTTTGTTTGGAAAATAACAATGAAATAACTTTTGGATATGAATTTTAGAATGCACCACAATTTCCATTTTTCCATCACCTACTATTTGATTGCTTCTTGTGGAACTTTGGGTCCAATGAATCTACGAATTAGGGCACTATCTTTTAACATACTGATGTCCTCTTTTGCTTCCTTGGAAATATCAATTCTTACTTTTTTACTTGGTTTGAAGACTTCTTTTGAATTATTTTTTATATTCTATGAGTTTTTACTCCGTCAAAATTCCTTTTAAATCACATTTTACACTCTTTATATTATTGATAGACATGCTTTTGTGCTCATTTTTTCACTAGTAGAAGATATCATTGGTTTATGCTTTCAGATTTTGGCTTCTCCAATATGAATGGTATCCTAATACACAATTTGGTAATTACTAACCTCATAAAGGTTATGCTTGACTCTCGTCCATTTGCACATGGTGCAAAGCCTTAATGATATATGAACTCTCTAATCTTCAGTTCATACTTGGTAGCATAAATTTCAAACTATTTGGTAGAATATTATAGAGCAAAATTTTGCACAAATTACCTAGTGTATTCTTTATTAGTGCCTTCTTATTAGCTCCAAGCTAATTCATTTCGGTGTTTCCAATCTTTGCTACCCTTTTGTGGGCATTTCAAAACTCTCAGACACTTATTTAGGTTTTCTCTTAGAGCTCAAAAAACTTCACATTGAATTCATGATTTTTTAAGCCCTTTAGACACATCTTTTTCTTAGCATATGTTTTTTCTAGGAGATTGATTTAGAATCCCTACTAAATATAATTAGATTGACATTATTCATAGTAGAAATCTTATTCAACATTTAGAAAGATAGAAACTTTGTTCTTTTTGCTAGCTATACTATTAATAATCATTTTTCACTATATTCTAAACTTATACTATGTTTTAATGTGTTAATACATATACAAGTGCAAACAAATAAAATTGCACTTGAGGTGGTCCACTAACAAGACTTTTAGACCATTGACGCAATACTCCTTATATGATTGTCAAAATGCCATTAGCCTACTCTTTCCTTCCAATTAGAATGTAATCAGCTCCACCTAGCTCCACCTATTTTCTTAATGATAAATATATTAGAATTAGAAAAACGTATTTAATTATTAAAAACAAACGAACACTTTAATGCACTTTAATAAAAAAAAATCTCAAATTCTTCCATTGCTCTTTGACTCATTCGTAAGTTCAATTGGCCATTCACATGCAATAGGCGGCAAGGGAACTTTCCTCACAAGCCATGAAATCTAGAAAGTGGACATTGTCAGTCCATAGATTCTAGAATGTTGGCTTTCTCGCCACCTGTTAAAGAGATTTTTCTTGGAATTCTGTCTTAAGACTTTCGTGCACTCATCCACTATCCGTTGTGCAAAAACCACCAAGAGAATTCTTTGAAGTTAGCCAACTACATTATAAATCGCCGTTGTCCCCACGGAACAATAGAGCAACCATGGGTTTATGGATGCGCTTTCATTCTCGTCATCTTCTGTTTGGAACTCTCACTCTGACGACACAATCTAATCTTTTTTTCACAATATGTCGCTTGCATTGATTCCAAGTTACGCGCCGAGATCGATTCTCTGGAACTATATCCACACACCCACACCTGAGATCGATTCTCGGGGCACTTTCAACTAATATACCTCCCCGGGGATCGGAAGGTGGTTTCAACAACTTAAGTCTTTACCTACAGATCGGGGAAGGAAATGCCCATTCGTAGTAATAAAGAAAGAAAAGAACGGGAAAGACAGGTAAGGATTATGTTGGATGGATATCTATCAGGGTCAACGGGTAAGAACAAAAATGCTATAATAACACAGCAGCTTACAAATGTCCCCTGCAGCTATTAAACCCAAGTTCAAAGCCAAATGGAAGAAGCAGCCTAGCACAACACTCAAAAAGCTGCTAAATGTCTGCCAGATTATTCCAAGTTACCATTATTGTTTAATGTGCGCTTACTCTGAGTCCCACGGGAGGGGAGGGTAGCTGCCCGGCAAAAAATGGCCCAGTGGCAAAGTCCTCTAATCTGTTATCATTTTTACAGCAATCTGCATTGCAAACATTAGGCTCCTCTGGTTTTGACCCCAAGCATTATGTTGATTTGCCTCTCCGCTATAATTTTTCCGTCGCTACACAGGCTTTCTTAGCCTTGCCTCAGCCCTTGCCGCCAAAACTGCTCTCTGATTTTCTCGGCAAGTATTTTGGTGAGGCAGGAGATGACGTAGATGTTTATTCACCACCGGATTTTGTCACAGAGCCGGAAAGATTTTTACCCGGTGTTAAAAACCAGGAGGTAAGAAAATGGGCTTTGCAGGTGCATTCTCTGTGGAAAGTATTGAGCAGGAAAGTTAATAAAAGTGTGGGTGAAGAGCCTGATAATCATACCCTTCTTCCTTTATCTGAGGCTCTCATTATCCCTGGTTCACGCTTCAGAGAAGTTTATTACTGGTACAGTTACTGGATAATCAGTATTTCTTCTAAACATCTGTCATCTGTAATGCATAATTAAGAGTTTTTATTAAGTTCATAAATTGATATCATTCATACCCACGATAAAAAAAATTTAAACAGTAAACTGATAACCACAACAACTAGCAATCGCACTGTGGTGTGCAATGGGTACGCTGGAGAGGTGTAAGGTCAACAAAGGAAAATTTCATCTATTTTTTTATACGTTTGTGTAGTATATGACGTCAATTTGTAGATCATTTGGAAAACTATGTTTGTGCAACAATGGAGAAGTGATAGTTTCAAATCAACTATCTATTGATTTATAGGGATCAAAATATGACTGAAACAAAATCTTTGAATCCTAAGAAAATTAGGCTCTATTATCAACAGGTTCTACGAAATTCACCGCTAGCAATTCCCCTAGAGAAATTCACTGCCGGAAAATTCACCGCCGTGACAAATTCACCTAAAGTAGAATTCACCACCAGCAATTCACTGCCATGAAAAATTAACCTCACTAACATTTTTTAATATTAATGCAATTAATTTTCCTTGGTGGTGAATTGCTGGTGGTGAATTTTACTTGTGGTGAATTTGTCATGGTGGTGGTGGTGAATTTTACTTGTGGTGAATTTGTCATGGCGGTGAATTTTTTGTCGGTGAATTGTTGGCAGTGAATTTGTCGTATGCCCAACAGGCTCATGTTATGTATGCAATAGGGAGAGAGGGAGAGAGAGGAGGGAAAGAGTGAGAGAGTGAGGGGTAAGGAGATATAGATAGAGATTGAGATGGAGCTAGAGATGGAGAAGTAGAGGGAGATGGAGAGGAGAGGAAGAGATAAAGAGAGATAGAGGGGAGAGATATATATAAAGATGAAAGAGATAAATATATAGAGAGGGAGAGATATAGGGGTAGAGAGATATGGAGGGATAATGAGATAGAGATAAAGGGAGAGATGGAAGAAATATGGAGAGATAAAGATATAGATATAGAGATCTAGGGAGAGGGAGATAGAGGGAAGGAGAGAGAGGGATGGATAGAGAGAGGGAGATGTGTCTATAGATAGCGAGGGAGAGAGGAAGATAGAGGTATAAATGAAAAAGAGAGAGAGAGAGAGGGGGGGGGGGTAGAGAGAGATATAGGTGGTTCAAAATAGAATGATAGATCGATATAGGGAGAGGGAGAGGGGGAGAGGGAGAGGGAGAGGGGGAGGAAGAGGGAGAGAGACATACAAACAAGCAAACAAAGAGAAGTAGAGATAGACAAATAAAGATGGAGAGAGAAATAGGGCGATATAGAGAGAGGGAGAGATAGATATATGGGAAGAGAAAGAGATAGAGAGAGATATATATGGGAATAGAAAGGGAGAAAGAGGTAGAGATAGAGAGATAAAAATGAGGGATAGGGAGGGAGCGAGAGAGAGAGATGGGGTGAGATAGAGAGAGGGAGGGAGAGAAATGGAGAGATAGGTAGAGAGGGGCAAAGAGAAGAAGAGGTGGGAGGGAGAGATAGCTCAATATATAAAGAGGAGAGGGAACGAGAGATATAGATAGAGGGTGATATAGAGAGATAAAGCGAGAGAGAGAGAGTTATATATAGAGACAGGTTGATAGAGGGATATATAGAGAGGGAGTTGGAGAGATGGAGTGAATAAGAGAGATTTAAGTAGAGATAATGAGATATAGAGAGGGAGAGGGAGAGGTGAGAAGATATAGATGGAGGGGGCAATTTAGAGAGATAAAGGTGGTGATATAGAGAAGTCTAGAGAGAGAGGGGGAGAGAGAGATAAAGGGAGGGAGAAACAAAGAGTGAGAGAGAGTGATAAAGAGAAATAGAAATAGAGATAACAAGGGATATATTAATATTATCATTAATATTTAATTATAATTATTAAAATCAGTATTAATAAAAACATATATAAATATTAATATAACTTAAAAACTATATTATAGTTAATTATAATATTATATAACTATTATAACTTAACATATATAGATTAGTAGTTATATATATATACATATATATAAATTAGTTATTAATAATATTATTATTAATAAATTAGTTATTATATATATATTAATTAGTTACTAATAATATTATTATAGTATAGTTGTATATAATTCATATGTTTAATAAAATAAATATAATTATTATATACATATGGTATTTTATAATTTATATAATAATATTATTAGTAATATATAATATATAATATATTATAATTAATAACTATTTTATTATAATTATAAATATATTGATTTTATAATAAGTGTATGATATATAATTTATAATATAGTTAGTACCAATAATATATTATATATAATATAATATTATGTATAAATATAATTATGTTATTATTAATATATATATATATAATGTTAATATTATTGTTATTAAGGATAAAATTATATAAATTAATATTATAGTTATTAATGATAAAATTATAATATAGAATGATAATTTTAACATATTATATTATAGTTATTTATAGTAAATATATTATATAATATATATTAATTATAGTGAGCTTCAAAGGTTGTGTGTGTGTGTATATATATATATATATATATAGTGTAGAAGGTAAAGCTCCAAGTTTTGTGAGTGAAACAACATAGGGTTCAAAGCTATGGTAAAAACATCACAGAGAGGATGCAACAAATGGATCATGAGTAGGCTCTCACACAAAATGGGGGGCTTAAAAAATAATAAAATTATGTTAATGATTAGATATATTATCTATATATCATTTATTATATTTATTTATATTTATATTATATGTATGATAATATGTTATTTATTATACTATATATTATATAAAACATTATTTGTATATTGTATAATATAATATAAATATAAATATAAATATAAATATAAATACAAATATAATATAATATAATATATTGTATAATATTCTAAAAATAATTTTTAATATATTTATATATTTATATTATATATATTCTATAATTTTTAAAGATAAATAATAAATAATATATAAATTATATTTATAATTTGGACAATTTATTTATAATAACTTTTTATTAATCTACCCTAATGTAGTGATTACTTCTAATTATAAGTTAAGCCATCCTAATCAAACTAGAAAAATCCCAACATTAGGTTAAAGGAAGCCTATGTTTGGTGAGTTCATTTGGAGGTGGTAGTACATGCAAAAGTCAGGAAATTAAATTTACTATGTAGCAATTAATTTGCAAGGGATTGTTGGTGAAAGTGGAGAGGATAATGGAGGCCATGCCTCCCAAACAATGAGATCAAATCAATAAAGAATTTGTAATAGATTTTGAACAAATTTAATTAAGTTTAGACATTGCACAAGATCCGAAATCCCAAAACTATAAAAATATATTTAAATTTATAAAAAGTCATTAAATAATTCAAATCTTGAGATTTTTTTCTCACGCATATTTTTCAATACTAGAGTTGGCAGGTGTAATACGGTTTTGATCTCAGATATCTTATACCATGAAATTGTTGACAAATCTAGCGACTAAAAAAGTGAAAGATAAAGCGATGGGAGACCTGCGATCAACAAAAAAAAAAGATGGACATGATCCATTCAATCATCTTGCATGCCCTATCTAAAACTCCTTACTGTCAATGTATAACATGAATTTGGTGAAGTTCACACAGGGAATGCCTTCAGCATAATTAACTATTTTCTTTAAATCAGTAAGTAGATAGACAATGGCACTCATTTCTTAAATTACTCAGTAACATGATAAAAATTCATACCCACAATTAATCAGTAAACCAATAAATACTGGCATTCACAACTAATCAGTAAGTTAGATAAACACTCTAATTGTTTTTTGTATTGAGCAAATGCATTTACAAAGAATAAAAAGCAGTGAAAAAATTGCAAAGAGAAATTGTACCCAATGAGGAAAAATTACACCATAGAGAGTTGTACAAACTACCACAGCTTGAAAAAACAAGACAAATATGCACAACTTAAACCATATAATTTTTTTATGGTTATTCACATAGTTTTTAATAAATTGATCAATGCACACACAATTTTTTAATCTTCAGTAAACATTTTCATCCTCAAAATTTTAACCAGTAAATTGATAAACACCCACAACCATTGGAAGTGTTGTATCAAGCTTAGAACAGTGCTAGGCCAAGAAGCGCTTTAGCTATTCATAAGGGGCTTGCAAACATTCCATTGCCATGGTGTTGCTCCATCTTACCAACTAAATATAGTGTACTAGATAGTGGATAACTAGTGAATTGAAAATTATTAGTTACTCATGATTTTTTGGAATAATGCAAACTTGGAGTTTTTTTGAGGAACCGAGAGGGTAGGTTGCTAACAAAAATTAGTGAAGGTTGTTTCATCAATACCCACCAACTAAAATATCAATGGAAGAATTATGTGGTTCATGCCTTGGACTATGTAATGTGCAATGTAGTAATTCAATCAACATGTGGCTCCAAAGCCATCAACCTTGAAAGTTGCATAATCTTCAAATACGAGTTATCAAGGGTTGAGTAAAATGCATTTCAACAATTTAGAGTTTAGACTAGTGAAGTACATTTAGTGTCACCCTTTTGCCAGAGGTGCGAGGATGCACATTAGTAAGTATTTACTTAATCTAATACTAGAAAAATGTTTAATGTGGTGTTTATATTGAGAAGGATCCTTGAGATTTTGAGCTTGAGCTTGTAGAACTTAGTTTTCAATAGTGTCTCACAGGGATGCGCCCCCCAAAAAAACTCACATTTTTAGGATGAGGACATTTGAGAGACTTGGGGACTTTAAGGGATGTCACCACGCTACTAGTTCCTCTATCTCCAAAATTTTGTCAAGATATTGGTGATGTTGGGACATCCTCAAAACATTTGAGAGACTCCTAGGAGTCTTCTGACTATCTCAGGGACACCTAGGAGTCTCCTTCAATCAGATGACCAAAAAATAATTTAAAAAAAAATCTTTGAACTCTGTGCTCAATGTTTAATTCTAAGGGTCTATGGGCTCCACCCAAACCCCACAAGCTCTATAAAAATTCCTCCTATCCTCATTTTAATTCACAAAAAAAATCAACAAGAAGTTAATAGTGTGAGTGTGAGAGTGAGAGTTGCAAGTGTAAGGTGAAAGAGTGAGAATAAAGAGCAAGAGAGTTGAAGAGGAGCAAGAAGAAGAGAAAGAAGAGGAGTGACACAAAGTTAATGTTCACTTAAAAATTATTCAAATGTTTAAAACTAGTTTGCAAAGTTTCATTTGTAATTCTTAAACATATTGAATTTAACTAAAAATAATGAAGATAAAAGAACTAAAGAAGATTAAAATTGTAAAATAATAAGATATAAAATATAAACTATGTTGAAGTAAAAATACAAAATATTATTTAATATTATATAAATGTGGACACGAAAAAAGTAACCCTTTTCTTATGTATGTCCCTCCTTGTGCTTATTTGGCTTGATTTTACCTTGATTTAATGTTGTAATATGGCCCACATATTCACATTAGGTCTTGAATCTTTATGAATCTCTAAGACTTTATGATGTCTTGTAAAGGTGTTGTGAAGTGTTGAAAGACATTTTCTCACTTTTCTAGACTCTTCTTATTATAATTCACTTGTACATAGTACCCCCTTTTTTATCACTTACCAAGTCTTATTCTAAAGTGTTGTAAAGTCTTGTAACAAACTTTCACACTTTTATAGAATTTTCATCACCAAATATATCTTTCTTATACTTTATTTGGCCCCTTTATGCACTTACATGCCTTAATTAAGTGTATTTTTTAGTACAAACTCGACAAACAACATTAAAGACAACTTAATTCCCGAAACCCAATCATATGCCTTGAGTGGGACCCATTCGCCCAGGGTGGCAAATGAGTCCCTTTTGGCACAAAATTCAAAATAAATTCAAATTACTAGTGGATTTTTATTCCTAAAGACCTTAGAAGCTTGGCCTGTGATGTATTTTTAAGAAATTAGGGTATAATTGTGTATAAATACATTATTTTCTATTCATTTTAACCCCCATTCATCCAAGTATTCATTCTTGCATTCAATTCATTTAAGCATTCACTTAAGCATCATAGCATCATTCAATCAAGCAATTATCAAGCATCTTGGAGCAACCATTAACATATCTTTAGACTTCAACAAAAAGGGTTTGGTGTGTCTATGACATTTGCATGTTATTTGTTCATCATTCTCTTCTCATTTCATGTAATTTTCATAGGGTTTGATTACCAAAGTGGGGTTTGACCAAGGCAAACCCCTATACTCTAACCCTAAACCATATTTCCCCTCTTTGCATGTGTTTTTGCAGGTCTTGTAAGTAGATTTTTCAAGGATAAAGGTGTTGAAAAGTGGTCAATAAGTCATCTAAGTCATCATAGTCAACATAACCCTAATTGGAGCTTGAAGACCTTTCTCAGCCCGTTTTCTGCAGATTTAGATTCAGCAACCCAACAAGCAGAAAAGTGTAGACTAGGACCCACAAAGTTGACCTTTGACTTTGAAATTTTTTTTAGATGGATTGATTTTCCATTAGTGGTGAATGAGTCCCACTGCTAGATTGGAAAAAATATATTTTTCTATAGTTTTGTGTTCCCGACACCCCGAAACCTATTCTGATATATTTTACTAGAAGCATGACTAATTCACCATCTGTGGCGAATGAGTCCCAATGGGAATCAACATTGAATTTTGTAGCATTCCAGAACCTTCCCATATCTACTTCCAACCTCCAGGTGCACCTAGGCTTTCAGTTTCATTCAAATCTATTTTCATTTGTGCATGTTTCTAGTTCATGTTTGCATACAACACTATGTTTTCTAGCACTTTGCATTTCTTAGTTTGCATTCAATAATTAATCTATTTCATTAGTTTTCTACATTTAGTTTATCTCATTTAGGCATATTACACCCACATCACATCCATCTTTGAATGTGAACATTGAATTTTGGCACCTAACCCTAATCTTATCTCCTTTTAGGTGAAAAACCCTAGAAGGAGCATATAGCATTTTGGTTTGCCAAAATCTTTGTTTACATTTTGGTGAACCTGTCTTTAGAACATTTTTACTTATGATTTCAAGTGCATTTACATCCTAGGTTTAGTTTCCATCAACATTGCATTGGATTTTGCATTGTTTTGCATCCTAGGGTTTTCAAAAATTGCATTAGTGAAAACATCATATAGCTTTCATTTTTGCATTTCAAATAAATTAAAAACAATGCATTTTTGTATCTGCATCATAATTATATATAACACAATCTAAAAAACATCAAATTTCATTTCAAATTTATGAAAAAACTCAAAAACATTCATCCCTGGACTCATTCACCACCCTGGGCAAATCAGTCTAGTTACACATTCTGATTTGTATTTTCTGGCATTTTCTGGCCATTTTTTGCATTATAGTTTTTTGCTATTACATTTTTTCATATTTTCCAGGTTTCCTATTTTCTTCTCTTTCTTGCATCTTAGTTTACTTTCATTCATTGCTATCATGGCTTTTTGCTTTAATCAGTTTTGGATGTCATTAAAATCTTTAGTGAACATGTCAAATTGTGCCTTTGGAACTAATCCTAATGACCTTGAGCTTCCTCATGCTCCTTCAACTCCTCATGAATGTACTCCTCGTGTTGTTGACATCATTGTAGAATATGATGATAGCATGAATAAGTTCTTAAACGAATGCCTTGACAATCTTGAAGCCAATGCATTCTTTTATCCATCCATGAAACAACAAGACCTTCTTACAGTTTCACCTCCTGATACATTTGGATACCTACATCCTGAAACAAATGAAGGACCTATGTTCCCTCCAATAGGTGGACCTAGTTCCTCTAACCTCGCAACTCCTCAACCATTCTATGATAACAAAGTTACCAACACACCAATCAACCTTGCAGAAACATATGACAAAGGTTTCACCATCTTAAGCAAAAAATAATGTGACACAACCACTGAATATAACATTCATCAACTTTTAGAACAAAATCCAAAAGATGAAAACACAACAGTGTTAGGATATCAAGATCCCCCTCTTGACATTGACAAGCCTCTTTTTGAATATTGGAGACTTTGTGATGATGACACAGTGATCTTTGATTCTGTGATAGGTCAAATGTGAGTGTTAGAAATCAAGCAACAAGTGAAAGAGTGCAAATAAACACTAAAACAACCTACACCTCAAGATTAGCCTAAGTTGGAAACAATACAAGATAAAAGCAACAAAATGGAACTCTATACCTTGCATTGAGTCGATCCTTTGGTTGGCCCTTCGATCTTGGATGTGTATGCTCCTTTGATGGCAAGTAGATGCAAGCTAAGTGATGTTGTGAGGATGAGTGCAAGTGGATGAAAATAAGAAAATGGCTAAGCATAAGTTGAGAAACAAAATTGCAAGAGTTTGGCTAGCAAAATGATCTCCCCAAAATGAGAGAAAAGAGGGGGTATTTATAGGATTTTTGAGAATTCCTAGGGGAAATGGATGGTTGAGATTGAGCCACCAAACATCAAGATGTAGGGCTAAGGTGAGTTGAGAACTCACAAGCCCTCACATCTTGACATGTGGCATGTGAGGTAGCCCTAAAAGGTGAAGTGGACATGAGGTGGAAAGATAGGACATGACATGGAGGGGGGTACAAAGTACCTTGGGATTGGACAAGATCTCCTCATAAAGGAGGTACTTGTCCCCATGTGGAGAGAGGACAAGTGGGGAATTAAAAATTCCTCAAATATTCTCATGGGGATGAGAAAAAGAATAAAGAATGAATAGAGGACATGTGGGGAGAAGTGAAGGAATTAAAAATTCCTTTTAGGTGCCTTGGGGGATTAAAAGGTGAATTAAAAATTCACATGGGGAAGGGGGATGCCTTGTCCAAAAGGAGAAAGCCTTTAATAAGGTTGACTTAAGGACACATGCCATAAGGGACATGGGGAAGAGAAAAGAATTTAATATTCCTTGGAAGGATAAAAGGAATTAAAAATTCCTTGAGAGGTTGATTAGGCTAGCTAGTGAAGGATTAGAGGATGGTTAGGTGGCTAAGAGAGATTAGAGGCCAACTTGCAAAAGTTGGAGGATGTGACACCTCCTAATCAAAGATTAGACATGTGCACATCCTAATAATGAGATTAGAAGAAGGATTAGGATAAGATAAAAATGATGGAGGATGTGACATGAGGGGAATTAAATAAATGGAATATTTATTTAATTCAATTGATGGAAGGAGGATTAAAGAGATAAGGTATTATTGATTAAATACCTTAGGGATTTGGTGGAATTAAAGATATTAATTAAATAATAGCAGTATTACTTAATTAACGAAAATAAGATGAAAGAGGATGAATTTGGATAAATTAAGTGTCCAAATTTAGACGTCTACAGATTCCTTACCCGATTTGAATGTTCTCCTTTCCATGTGAACAACCCTCACTTGATTCCAATGACAAGGATGCTAGGATCCCCATGGGTCCTCTTTCTCCTTCAATTCATGAAAAAGGGGAATCTAGTAAATGCAAACGACCTTACAAATTGAAAAAACTAATGTTTCCTCTCCATCCACCACCTAAATGTGAAAGGAAACTCCAAATGCTTTTAAATAGAGGTCTCATCCTATTACCGCCTATGAATAGGCTAGTAATTCATCCTAAAGATTCCAATATACCTTATTGTAAATACCATCGTGTTCTTGGACACCGCACTGATGAGTGTCGGACATTGAAGGAAATACTGAGTAAGTATTACTTTAATGACACTGACTGCTATCCTATCATCCCATAGTACAGTTTCCCACATCTCATCATGCAATAGTTGTAGAATCTTCCATTCTCACTATTGCATGACCTTTCTCATCACCTATTTCAGCTCATTCTCACCTTACCCTCAGTGGGGGAAAGAATTTGTTAGCCTTGTCCTAGTAATGCATTTGTCCTTGTCCCCCAGCTGTGTTTTTCACCTTCCACTTCTCCTGCCTAAGATTGGGAGGTGGATGACTTGTTTGATGGTTGACTTGCCTTTGCATTACTAGTATTTTCCTTTTCTTTTGTGTGTGCATGTGTGTTTTGTGTTCCCTCGTGATGTGACATTTGATGTTCTCTCTCTCTTTGTGCAATTCCTCTATTTGTACCTTCATTCTTCTATATGTCGTTTATTGCTTTTGATTTTCCTTTTGACGATGACACAAAGCATTGAAATGCCCTTATGTCTCTTCCATGTTGACCCAATTGGTCCTTTTACTTTTTTCTTTTTCGCTTTTGTTTTGTGTTTTCCTTTTGGGGATGACGCAAAGCGTAGAGACGCCTTTGTCTCTTCCATGTTGACCCAATCTGTCCTTTCACTTTTTATTTTTTTCTTTTGTTTTGTGTTTTCCTTTTGGGGATGACACAAAGTGTAGAGACACCTTTATGTCTCTTCAATGTTGACCCAATTGGTCCTTTTAATTTTTCATTTTCGCTTTTGTTTTGTGTTTTCCATTTGGGGATGACGCTGAGTGTAGAGATGCCCTATGTCTCTTCCATGTTGACCCAAAAGGTCCCTTTTATTTTCTTTTTTGCTTTTTTGTGTGTTTTTCTTTTGGGGATGATGCAAGGCATCAAGACTACAATGTCTCTTTCATGTTGACCCAAAAGCTTTTTCATTTTCATTTTATTTTGGCTTTTGTTTTCCTTTTAGGGAGGATGCAAAGTGTCAAGACGCCCTATGTCTCTTCCATGTTGACCCAAAACAAACTTTCTTTTTCTTTTGTTTTCGCTATCCTTGTGTCATTCTTCTAGTTCTATGTGTATTTGGGGAATGATTACAATTTTGAGCTCTTTAATAAAAAATTGCAACAATAAACATACTGATCCCAAATCCATAGATCCATTATGTGTTTGGTGTGTTCCTTTTTGGGCGAAACCCCTCTTTCTTTTGTTCCTTATTCATTTGCATGACACAACCTTACTCAGAAACGTATGACTTAGCATAGCGGATTTCCAAGTTGGCTCTCATGTCTTGTTTCTTTTTGCATTTTTCATTCGCTACTTTAAAGTAATTGCTCATAGAACGGTATGTAGCAATTCCTTTAAAGTGGGGGCATAAATTGGCATTATTCATTTGCATCTTTCATGGTTCTTAGTGCAACTTTATTACTCTATATGATGTGTTTGTCACTTTGTGGATGACATTGGGTATAGTGTCCTTCATAAATGTGATCTATCTTAGCATATTACATTCCTCTTGGTGGCCTGATGCGACACACTGCATCCCCTAAGTTGTGAATATTCTAGTCTTTGACTGGTCCTCTCTTGGAGACATTAGACACAATGTTCCCTAAGTCATAGACCTTGGAGGAACTAAGCAAGACTCATTTAAACATTTCTTTTGCATGTTGCATTTTGCATTTACATGGCCACCTTACATAACACAACTTGCATGCTTGTGGTGCCATTGCATTTATTCATGATTTCTAAGCATATGAAGCTTTGCCTTTCTCGTGAAGCACAGAACGACATTGTCTATATGGTGCCTTATTAAAGTTATTAGGAGGTATAAATTTAGTATGGTTGAGTGGGAAGCCCATTCCAAGGCATGACTTTCCCCATAGCTATCTTTCAAGATTTCTCACCCCGCAGACAACTTGAAGTTCCATGGCCCCAGAGTGAGTATGTTATTGATTTCTCACCCCGTGGACAACCAAAATTTTCGTGGCCCCAGAGTGAGTATACTTGGGCCTTCTCACCCAATGGAAAGCCATGAGTTCTGTTGCCCCAAAGTGAGTACACATTTCTTGTTCCAAATAAATAGCCTAGATCTAATCCACAACGAGTTGAACAGACAATCAAAGCATTCTCTTAGTTCCTTCATTATTTTTCATCACTTTCATGTGTGTGTTCCTTTGTGCTTATGATTGGTTTTCCATGGGATCTTGATCATCCCTTTTGATTGTTGTTGTCTCATCTTATCAAGCATTAGTACATTCAGACCCCTTCTGAGATGCATTGCTCTGCTTTAGTGTGAGTTTGAAGTAGGTTCATCCTCTCACTAAAGTGGGGGCTAACTATGGACACAAAAAAAGTAACCCTTTTAATTTTTATGTCCCTCCTTGTGCTTATTTGGCTTGATTTTACCTTGATTTAATGTTGTAATATGGCCTACATATTCACATTAGGTCTTGAATCTTTATGAATCTCTAAGACTTTATGATGTCTTGTAAAGGTGTTGTGAAGTGTTGAAAGACATTTTCACACTTTTCTAGACTCTTCTTATTATAATTCACTTACATACCCCCTTTTTATCACTTACCTAGTCTTATTCTAAAGTGTTGTAAAGTCTTGTAACAAACTTTCATGCTTTTCTAGACTTTTCATCACCAAATACACCTTTATTATGCTTTATTTGGCCCCTTTATGCACTTACATGCCTTAATTAAGTGTATTTTTTAGTACAAACCCGACAAACAACATTAAAGACAACTTAATTCCCGACACCCAATCATATGCCTTGAGTGAGACCCATTCACCCAGGGTGGAAAATGAGTCCCTCTTGGCACAAAATTCAAATTATTGGAGGGTTTTTATTCCTAAGGACCTAAGGTCATCTTGTGATGTTGTATTTTTAGGAAATTAGGGCATAATTGTGTATAAATACATGATTTTCTATCCATTTTAACCCCCATTCATCCAAGTATTCATTCTTACATTCAATTCATCTAAGCATTCACTTAAGCATCATAACATCATTCAATCAAGCAATTATCAAGCATCTTGGAGCAACCATTGACATATCTTTAGACTTCAACAACAAGGGTTTGGTGAATCTATGACATTTGCATTTTATTTGTTCATTATTCTCTTCTCATTTCATATCATTTTCATATGGTTTGATTACCAAAGTGGGGTTTGACCAAGGCAAACCCCTATACTCTAACCCTCAACCATTTTTCCCCTCTTTGCATGTGTGTTTGTAGGTCTTGTAAGCAAATTTTTCAAGGATAAAGGTGTTGAAAAGTGGTCAATAAGTCATCTAAGTCATCATAGTCAACATAACTCTAATTGGAACTTGAAGACCTTTCTCAACCTGTTTTCTACAGATTCAGATCCGATAACCCGACAAGCATAAAAGTGCAAACCAGGACCCACAGAGTTGACCTTTAACTTTGAATATTTTTGTAGGTGGACTGATTCACCATCAGTGGTGAATGAGTCCTACTGCTAGGCTGGAAAAATATTTTTCTACAATTTTGTGTTCTCGACATCCCGAAACCTTTTCCAACAGATTTTACCAGAAGGAGGACTGATTCACCATCTGTGGTGAATGAGTTCTAGTGGAAATCAACATTGAATTATATGTAGCATTCCAAAACCTTCCTAGAACTACTTCCAACCTCTAGGTGCACCCCTTTCATTTTCATTCAATTCTATTTTCATTTGTGCATGTTTCTAGTTCATGTTTGCATACAACACTATGTTTTCCATCACTTTGCATTTCTTAGTTTGCATTCAATAATTAATCTATTTCATTAGATTTCTACATTTAGTTTATCTCATTTAGGCATATTACACCCACATCACATCCATCTTTGAATGTGAACATTGAATTTTGGAACCTAACCCTAATCTTATCTCCTTTTAGGTGAAAAACCCTAGAAGGAGCATATAGCATTTTGGTTTGCCAAAATCTTTGTTTACAATAAATATTTAGTACAAAACTACATTAGATGAAAAAAGGCACAAATGCCTCCAAACATTACCTTTTCACAATCTAAATATTTAGTTTAAAGTAAGGAATTCACTTGCATTGCATCACTTGTTATATCTTAATGCAGGCAAACAATTTCCCTTTTTCAACTATCACAAAACTAACTTTCCCAAATTCACAAATTGTCAACTTAATTTCAATCACAAAATTTGTATCCCCTCTAGGATTTAATTGCATTTAACAATTTACCTTGATTTAAATTTACACTAAAATAAAGAGAAGTAACATAGGCATACACTTCTATTAATATTCACAATTTAATTTGCTCACGAGATTTCAATTTTCCAACTTTTCAGTTTACATTACACCTTTCAAAAATTTAATTCTTAATGCATTTAAACTCCTCAAATTGAATTAAAAAAATTACGGACTTCTTCCTTCACAATGGTGTTGCCTCTCCTCCTTTCTATTGGCTGCACAATGTTTCCTCCCTCCCTTGGCTACTCTCTACTCTTTTTTACTTGCTGCTACAGGCATGCCCCCACCTCTCTCATATTACTCAGTCTACATTCTTTGTTTTTTTAAATCTCTACCAATTCAATTTCAATGCTCCATGACCAGGCGTCGACTTCCTCCTTCTCTCTTTTATGTTTTAAATCTTCAAACTTTTTATCTCCCATTTTGCCTAGTCGCCCCTTCATTTCCTCAAATTTCAATCGGTCCTTTCAAATACTTCTTTTTCTGCATTTTTAATTGTTTAAACACATGGTGCTGACCCTTAGTCCATTTTCAATTTGATATACTCTTTCTTCTAAAGATGGGCGTTGCCTTCTCATTTTTTTCTATGCGACCCTTCACATTTCTGCAAATTTAAATTAATAATTGGGATTTCAATTTGAGTTGATATTCTCCATAGATTTTGAATGGTAATGGCTTTAATGAAAATGTATAGGTGTCACCTTCACCAAGCCATGATAAATTGGAATATAAAACATGAAACTTTCAACATTTTGGAATTTTAATAAAAGTCGCTTGGGAGATTTAAACTTGGCTCTACATATCAAATTGTAATCTAAATGTTCCAATCACATCCATAGTCGTGAAACATTAAAAAATATCAAACCAAACCAAACCAAAACTAAAGAAAACAAATTGGAAACATTTTTGGTCGATGTGGGTAGCGCATGTGCTCAAGTCCTCCTGTATCAGACACACGAAGTAGAAAGATTGTGAGCATAGGCTCACAATAGCGGAGTTGAGTAGTTACACTACTCTTCTAGATTATTGTCAACCTGCAACAAACTCCTTCGTTGTCCAAGTGCTAAAAATAATTTTTTGTTTTGGCTTTTCCAACATCGTGTTGGTACACACACCACCTCCCTCCAACAACACTGCATCAAGTCCTCCTTTTCCCCCTCATGGACTCATGTCCACCAAAGCCCGACCTCCTCCACCAAATGTTTTTGACACTCCTCTCCTCCTTCGTGGGTTCAAACTCACCATTGACTGTCCACCTCCACTAAAAACACCCAGTAACATCTTCTACCATTTCTACACATAACCATACATAGCATCCACAACATGCTCTCACTCTAGATCACTCTCTCCTATCATTTCATCTGGAAAAAAATATCATTATAAAATTGTTTTACCTCATCTTCATTCATAGCTGCAACATTCACTTCCTAGTCAACTGCAACTTCTCGTTCTTCTCTCTTTGCTGCGACAACGAGTTTCGTCCTCCATTCTTCCTTAATTGCCAGTAGTTATGCAAACAAATCTGATTCACCTTCACCATTTACTACAACCTCTTCACTACTCACCTCATTCTTTTCTTCCTCAATCATTGCTACATCCAATTCCACTTCTTCGTTGCTCACCTCTTCATTTTCACCCTTTTTCTCCATGCCTTCCTCATGACATGTATTCACTACAACCTCATTCTTACCTTCATCCTACTTGACCAATTCTTCTTTTATCCTTGCTTCTAATCTATCCATTCTTATGGTTATATCAACCATCATCAAGAAGATCTTCCTCTTTTGGTACTGCCTCCATTCATCCCATATGATGGGATTCTTTCTCACAAATATCCCCATCTCACTTGTTGCAATATTCTACAATCCACATCACATTCTTCACAATCTATAATTATTCATGACTCTTTAGCTCCCAAATGCTTAGGACTTCACAAACCTGCAACAGTTCTCACAAGCTCTTCTTCACCGAAATTCTTCTACTCTACCCGTAGGTCCTGGTGGATTCTCTCCACTCTCAAGATCCCCTCCTCTAATACCAATTGATGTAGACAGATAATTTCCCTCTTTCCACTGCCACAAAACTAACTTTCCCAAATTCAAAAATTGTCAATTTAATTTCAATCACAAACTTTGTAGCCCCTCTCACATTTAATTGCATTTAAATTTACACCAAAATAAAGAGGAGTAACATAGGCATACACTTCTATCAACATTCACAATTTAATTTGCTCACGAGATTTCAATTTTCCAACCTTTTAGTTTACATTACACCTTTCACAAATTTAATTCTTCATACATTTAAACTCCTCAAATTGAATTAAAAAATTTACTGACTTCTTCGTTCACAATGGTGTTGCCTCTCCTCCTTTCTATTGGTTGCACAATGTTTTATTTTCTGCAATTACCTTACGGTCTCTTATCCACTCTACAGCATGGTGCCTGCTCTTTGGATGTTCACGCCTCCCTCCCTTGGCTGCTTTATACTCTCTTTTTCCTACTACTATAGGCATGCCCCCACCTCTCTCATATTACCCGATCTACATTCTTTGTTCTTAAAAATCTTTGCCAATTCAATTTTAATGCTCCATGACCAAGCATCGACTTCCTCCCTCTCTCCTGTATGTTTTTAATCTGTAAACTTTTTATCTCCCATTTTTCCTAGTTGCCCCTTCATTTCCTCAAATTTCAATCAATCCTTTCAAATACTTTTTTTTTTGTTGCATTTTTAATTGTTTAAACACATGGCGCCGACCCTTAGTTCATTTGTAATTTGATATACTCTGTCTTCTGAAGATGGGCGTTGCCTTCTCGTTTTCATTCTATGCAACCCTTCGTATTTTTGCACATTTAAAATAATAATTGGGATTTCAATTTGAGTTGATCTTCTCCGCGAATTTGAATGGTAATGGGTTCAATGAAAATATACAGGCGTCGCCTTCACCAAGCCATGATAAATTAGAATATAAAACATGAAACTTGTAACACTTAGGAATTTTAATAAAAGTCACCTGAGAGATTTAAACTTGGCACTACATATCAAAATGTAATATGGATGTATTCCACACATATCTTGATACTCCCATGCAAATGCATTTTCACGACTTTTTAACATGGCAATTAAATCATTAATTTGTGCATCACTCAACTTAGGATTAATATAATTTAAAGTGCATCTTGGTAAGATTTCCATAGCTTGAGATTTTGTAGGCAATTCTATAGCATGTGATTGTGAGGTCGATGGTAAAGAAGTGTCAGAAAGCATGAATGGACTATATGAATAGTTATGTGGAAGTAATTGATGTAATGTAATAAAATTCAATGCAGTGATTGTGTTCATCACTTAACAACAGAAAGTTCTCAAATGGACAATTATCTATACAAGAATGAAAAACAAATCTTTCTAAAACATCATCAGACATGTATATCGATTTTGAAAGAAATTGGAAAAAATAGCATTCTTTGATAATTGTTCCATATCAAGTGCTCGATCAATGGTCAACACAGGCAAAGACTCCTCCAAATCACTGTCAACCCACATGGGTTCTTTAGTATCTAATAATGGTTGTGTAGGTGGGTACAAGGTCAATTGTTGCTTATGTTCCCCATTAGAAATAACCATATTTCCTGACCTATAGTTGATATAAGCATCGACGACTGCTAACCATGGTCTCCCTAGAATTAGGGGGTATCTTGCCAACTTTACTTTGGGCTAGAAGATCATGAAGTCAGTAGGGTATTCCCAATAGTCAACATAAATAACATCTTCTATCATACCTTCAGGTTTGACTAGGGAGTGATTTTCCATCTGTAGGATTGTAGGTGTGGGCCTAAGTCCTTGAAAGCACAACTTTTCCTTAGTCTCATTGGTCATGATGTTAATGGAAGATCCTAAGTCGATTATTGCATTTAGAATGATAATATGACCAATTCATACCTGAATTGTAGGACTCCTTGGGTTTGAATACTTGGGAACAAAAATATTTCCCAACATGAGGTCAACAAGTTGCTCGATAACTTGTATGGTCTTCATGTCTTGTTTCTTTGTCTGCTTGCAGGTACACAAGTCCTGAACTGTCTTTGTGTACATAAAGACATCCTTGATGGCCTGCAAAAGAGGAATCTTAATGTTAACATTTCTTAATTCATTTACAAAATCAAATTCTAGCTCAACCACTTCCTTTTGTTTTGGTTGAGATTGGAACCTATTAGGGTATGGAGGCAACCTAGATGTTTCATCCAGTTTGTATGAATGTTCCTCATGTTCATCGTTTATTTTAATAATAGTTGGCCCTTGGAGGGATTTACCTAATCGTAACTGAACCCTGTTAATTTTCCAGTGTGTTGACATGATAGGTTGGGTAACCCACCACCTCATTATTGTAAATTGGTTGTGCCACCTTGTTATCCAGGTTTGGGGTTGATTGTGTAGGCATGGGTGTTGCCTTAGGTGGTTGTGATGGGTTGGATAGTGGACTAGTGGATGAGGGTAGTATTGGTGGAAAGAATTATGGTAGTTGTTGGTATGGAGTAATCATAGGTGGTGTAGGACATGGCAGATATTGTGGAATATGTGATGGTGGTGTCCTCCACGCTTGTTGCAATGGTTGAGGGGCATATGGGTATTGGTTTTCCCATTGCGAATAAAGTGGAGGTTGTTTCCACTCTCCATACCATCCTGGTTGAGTTGGAAAGGAACTAGATTGTGCACTAGGGCCTACATTAGGAGGTGTAAACAATTCATTTATCATTGGGGGCATAGTTCATGGAGCCAAAGGCCTTTGTGGGGCCATATAGTAAATAGGTTTTTCACTGAATTCCACATTCGCTATGTCTGTTGGAAGAGGTCATAATGTAGTATCCTTACTAGCACCTTCTAAAGAATAAATTTTTGTTTTGCTATAAAGACATTCCTCATTATTATGTTTTTCATGACAATTAGGACAAAATACAACAAATACTTTTTCGACCTCTAAATCATGTTTCTTACATGTGTACAAGGTGTCGATTTGATTACCCATGTGACTCAGAAGATCAATTTTGAGATCTTCTAACAATGTACTTAGTTCTCTTTTCATGACACCTAATGTGCCTCTAGAAGAGACATGCTTCCCAATGTACCCTCTTACCAACTAGGTGAACCTTGAGTGGTTCCTACAATCATCACAAATATCGTCAAATCTCAATTTGGAAATATACCCACCATAAGATTTAAAATATCTAAACATTCATCCGCCTGATCCCCCTAAGAAAGAGCATTTTTACAGTATCATTGTTCAACCCTATTTGCCTAGTCCTTTAAAGACTAAATAAGAATCGCTCAAGGTAGTATTCTAAGGTATCCTCTTAATGTTGCATTATGTGAAAGATCTCATCTTTGATTTCTTTAGTCTTGCAATATTCTTGTTATTTCTCTAAGAACCTTGTCTTCATGTTATCCTAACTGTGAATAGTTTCATGTCTTAGTCCCATGAACCATCACAATATTGCATCTTTCAAAGTAGTTGGAAATAGTTTAAGTTTTTGTGCATCATTGTGATAATCATAACTATGACATAAAACATCAAATTCAAAGAGAAACATGTCGGGATCTTCCATAGAAAGACCTCAAAAAATAGGCAAGACAAAACTTGAGGTATGTTTTTCATGGAAGCATCCTCCTTTGGATGGGCAATGCAAAAATCAAAGGTAACAGGATTGTTGTTGGCCAATGTTCTTTCGACATTATTGTTGTTGTTATCAGCCATGGTTTCAAATGCCTAAGGGGAGTAAAAGGATGAAAATGGCTTAGGGTCTTTGTGTATTGGAGTTCCACCACTTCGAAGTTCGTAAGATTCTCGAAATAATTTAGCAACCTTTTAAAATGATTCTTCAAGCGACTCTTGTTGGGTACTAAAAGGAGACTCAAAAGTGGACTCGATGACACATTTTTAATATCAAGTTCAACTAGTTCCTTCTTGAATGGTGTAGTCACAATTAATGGCTTTAATTCTTTTTGTGGGTTCTCTTGTTTTGAGCTATTTCCTATATCTTTCTTAACAAACCTTCCTTTACTATCTCTAATGTAATTCATGCATCTATATGATCTATAACAGAGCAAACCAAGGTTACTTACCTGGGTGAGGTCAACAATCGCACAAACTTTCGCCTTAGTACACTAGTCCTAACTTAACTCAATAGATTTACAGGCCTTTAACACCTTTCCTTGGCAACGATGCCAAAATGTTTGGACAAAACTATGGATCAATATTGGGTACAAACTATCCTTGTAGTTCTATCAAATGGGCTTAATATAATTGAATCAATCCTTGGGAATTTCGTATCAAGGTTTCCCTAGTTTGTTCCTAAATGTCAATCCAGGGATCATAAACTTTAGAAAGGTGTAGCGGCTATATACCTAAGGGCCAAAATAGAAAGATGACTATTTATGAAATGCATTTGGAAATAATTTTTTTTGCTAATGACATCCCTCTAAATTTTTGCAACTTAATTAAATCCTATTTTTAATCAATACAATTTTATTTCAAACCAACACACACTTTGAATTTTACTTTTAGATTCTTAAGATCAATGTCTTGAAATCACCACAATGCTTTAAATATTATACAAGGTCTAATGATAAAAATAGAAAATACATAACACTGAAATTGCATTTAAATAATTTTGGTGACATGAGCTACAATAGCTAGTGACAGGACCTGTGGTGTCCTAGCAACAAGATCTAATAAAACTGTGTAGATCATTTTCTCTCTTTAAGAATAATATATCCTTCTTAATTTTGCATACATGAATTATCCTTGGAATATGTACTCGTGCCACACATTAATGATCTTTTAAAAGGAAACAAGCACCACACTCATCAAATTAATAGCATGCTCATAGAATCACTTGAACAAATATAAATCATACCTCACAAAATAATAGGAAAATAAATCCAATCGTTCGTTAAGGAGTGGGGCCTTGTCTCTTAATCAACCGATTGAAGAATGTGCTCAAACAACACATAGGTTCAACTCTGGTAACTTGATAATAGTCTTATGTTTATATTAAATTTAAAACTAAAGATTGTCTTTCACATACGAGAGAGCATATATATATCTAAATACAAAACAAAATATCTAAATAGATATGTTCACAGTTTGTAATTATATGATGGTAAAAAATACTCAAAGCGGCTAAAAAAATAGTGAGGTGGCCTTTGGCCACTATTTTCTAAAGTTTCTAAATCGATTACAAACCTGATTACAAAACCAATTACTAAACATATTCTAAAAGACAATAACTAATGAAAACCAAAAGATCACGAGAATCCTCGAAGAATTCTTCATCATTTCTCCTCTTGACCATGAGGACCCTGTTTCACACAACCACTAGAATTAGTACTTCATAATCAGTTAAATGTTAGTGTATTTTTCATCCTCCAATCCACATCAATTAACTTTAATTCTTTACAATTATTATGGCAACTCAAGAGGAGAAAGGCCAAAAGCTAAGTTAGGATAAACACAAAACTAGGCAATCCCATACTAAAATTAATGAAACACTTTTAACCCATCAATTCCTATGAAATGGAAATGGATTTAGGACTGATTTATCCATTAATCAATAGTCTCTCTAGTAGTCTTTTATGGTCACTTGTTAGGATAAATCTTTTGCTAAAATTCCCTAGGTCCATGTTTTTGATTTTTTTTAATAAAATTATTATGACTCTCCTAGATCTTATTTCAAGGATCAACAAAAATATTTTTTCTTGCCCTAAAACCAAAGATAAATATATACTCACCAATTAACATTTTTTGAATCCTTTCTAGATTGTTATTAATTCCATTCACATAGAAATGATGCACAAAATTGGGCTTAGAAGAACTACAAATCATGGTGGAAGGATTGGAAATGGTATCCTGATACACCATTTGGTAATTACCTACCTTAAAAAGGTTATGCTTGACTTTCGTCCATTCATATATGGTGCAAAAACTTAATGATAGATGAACTCTAATATTCAATCGGTACTTGGTAGCATATTGTTGTACCCAAACCAATTTTTTTGCTTCATCAAGGCATTTTGCGTTAAAAAGTCTAAACCTTGCTAAAATGAGGTAAAATACAGTTTTGGGCAATATAAAGCATGGAGTTTTTGTCAATATTTTGTCAGTCAAAGTCAATTTTATTGATCAAAACCTGAAGCAGAGACTCAGAATGGAGCTTTTCACAATAGAGCAACGTATCATGACGGCATTTCACATTGCACATGACGATTTCAGTAATCCAGACAGAGTTTTCAATGGTCAATTTATGAAGATTTTTCAGGAAAAAGCCAGAAAGTGCAAGTATAGCCCAGGGGCGCCCAGCTTTTTGAAGGTCAAGATCTTGTCTGAAATGTTCAAGCATCCAGTCAATCTCTTCAGAATTAGTCTGGTTATCCGTCAAGCTATCCAGCAAAGCATTCTGAGACCCACAGCTCCGGCAAATCATGACAGAAGTTAAAATCCCTAAATTTTAGGATGTGAGAATTTTGTTCTTTTCAGGGAAAAGCGCGCCTCTAGCCTGAGGGCGCCCATCTTGAAGCAGGGGTAAATCTTGACAGTTTCAATGCCGGATGCAGTCAATTTGTTCACGACTAGTCTGCTTATCCGACGAGATATCAAGCATAGTCATCCGACTTTCAGAGTTCAGGTGGCAGTCATCCAAAGATTAGCTTAAAATGGAGTTTTCATGTTTCTGAGCTTCTCCGTTTATGCCCAGTGCAAGTACAAGCCAGGGGCGCTGGCTTAAAGGACC
>VDFB02156104.1:0-24743 GCA_007258455.2 Sequoia sempervirens | reverse complement strand
GCTTTCTTAGGTAGAGACTTCCCATTCATTATCATAGTCAGAGTTGTATAATTTATAATATGCATTTCTCAAAACGCAATAATAAACGAAATTATGAAACCGCAGCAGAGAAGCCAGCAGAAAATTCGAGGCTTCTTAACGTTGTTTTCAATGCTATGACTGTGATCGGGATTTGATGGTTTTGTGTTTTCTTACTCTCTGTTGTGCTGGTTTGCCAAAAATACAACTTTGGTCATTGGTTATGGACTTGGACCTCGATATCTTTCTAGCTGGTTTTTTATTTTAAACGGCTATCTAGACTTATTTTAATATTAATAAAAATTTGAAAGCTATTTAGGAAAGGAAAAAATAATAATAGCAAAGTCTTCAACATGAATTGAAAAACTGCCTTTACGAAGCCTTGAACATACTCTTTCTTGAATTATCAATAGAAATATAAAAGCAAATTCCATTTTTTTAAATTAAAAAGAACTCACAGGTGCAGAACTGAGCGTAGTCCTAATGGCTGCACCCTTGGAAGCCCTGACCGGGGGCGATCGGGACTCTGCAGCAGTCGCAGCAAAGCCATTGCCAGCTGTAGACGCCGCCGGCGCTGATGTGGCGGCGGCTGCTGACTCACCGGGCTCTCTGACGTACCTGAGGCATTTGACGGCCTTGTGCAGGCGCTCTAGCCTGAAATTCTGCCCGTCAAAGAAAAGAACGGCGTCCAAGTCTTTACAGTCCTCAACACTGCCCTGAAACGAACAATTCGGCTTTCCAGGCAAGTTATTATTAAACTCCACGGTAACCTTGTTCTCCTTGCTTTTCTGGAGGAACCCCGGCCTGGTCGTGTCAATAGATGCAGGCTTAAATTCATCTGCACGTACAAAAGCATCGGAATCCTATGATGTTTTAAAATTTGAGGAGTTAAGGTTTGGAAGAGTACTGAATTTTGGGAAAATAGGGTTTTAGTAGAACTGTCAGAAGTTCGAGATAAATTTGGAGGGGTAATAAAGGTAAGTTTAGATTACTTACATCTGAGGGAGCAGAATTTGGTGTTGGAGTTAGCAGTGAGAGAAGAGCCGAGCGTGATGGGATACCATTTTTCGGGGTCCGGCGCCGTGCTCGGCTCCTTCGCATTATTCGCCATTCTTTACAGTGCAGACATTCTCCTCGGACTCCCTATTCCAGAGCCATAGAAATTCCCGATGAATTTCTAATCAGAAACTTTAAAACCCTAGGGCATTTTTTTTAGTTCTAAATCAATGATTGAAACTCGCGAATTTCTTTTCAACACATCATATGATTTTACTTTTCGCATTTCAACATCAATATGTTTCTAATATTTTCTATAATTTTTTTTTTTTTCACTTTTCAATTGGAAACATAAAGTTTTATTATCCTTGCGATTATTATAGTAATTAAAAATATATATTTTAATTAAACATAAAATTATATAACTTCTCACGCATTCTTTATGGCTTCCAACTTTTCTCCCTATCCTTAGGGCCTTCCAAACTCTACTCATCCTTCTCCTTTTTTTCCATAGACCAAACAAAATATATAAGTTTTGGTTTGGTTTGAAAAGAATTTTTAGATCTAGTTAAACTTGGAATAATATGCATTCACTTTACTTGAGGTGAGATTGTAAGGAGATCTAGGGCCACAAATTATGGATCGAAAAGGTTGTAGGTTAAGTACTTCAAGCATGTCAACTCCTATAGAGAAGAGTCGTGATGCAAGAGCATTCCAAGTCAAAGAGTGATATTGTATCAACCAAATATGCATTTTTGTGTTTATTGTCTTTCGTAAGTGTTTTGTATGTGATTATATTATTTAGAGCGGCCATAGTTATATTTTCTTAGTTGCAATTTAAATCCAATGAGTTCAAGCCAATCAATAAAAATAGAGATGTGTGATACTAGTCATATGTCCAATCTTCATACTATATAACGATGCCTTAATTGGACTATACCTTAAAGTATTTAATTTATGCACTAATGCTTGAAATTATCCATGTTATTCTTCATTTTAGTGAGGTCCATGTGAAGAGTTGCATCCAATTTTAAGACCTATATCTTAATGTGCATCCAAAGATAGTCATTCTACAAGTTTCAAGGAGGTGCACCCAATTTCAAGAAGGATTTGAAGTTGAAATCATTTACTATGGGGTCATTAATTATTACAAGTGCCTAGAGTGATGTATTGCATTTTTTGTTGATTTCATTTTACTATATCTTCATTATTTATAAAAAGTGGCCAAAATGAACAAAAGGGCAAGCTTGGTAAACCAAGAAACAAGAGGGTAGGAGTTGAGTTAGGTATAGTTGAGGAATAAGACAAGCCATCAATTGAAAGAGGGAGCAACTCATAGTAGTCATTCTGAGGTAGAGAACAATAGATATGTGTTGTTGTAAGACTTGTGCTTAATGTTGTTGAAGATCATGAAGCTTGTGATGTAATTGTGTTTTGGAGTGATAAAATAAATATCATTGTGAGAATTTGAACTATCCAATATGTGAAAATATTGTTTGTTGTCATTGGTTATGTGGTTTGGTAGTCTTTCATTAAACCTCCTTACCACGAATGCATTAGATGATATCCAAGCTTAGAATTAAATACCAAAAAGGAGAGAAGAGGAAAGCAAAAGAATGTTAGAATAGGCACAATTCATAAAAAGTGTTGAGGAAAACAAAAAGTTGTAAGGAATCTTCTAACCTTGGATTGTTGGGTAGAAAATATCAAAGTATTTAGTAAAAGAGGAAAATGAAGGTAGTAAAAGAGGAAAATGAAGGTGTCTTCCAGCACTACAATGTTGGATAGAAGATAACTAGGGTCATTAAGGTTGTTGACAAAGTGTTGATTGTGACAATCAGCATTACTTTTGTGAAAATAAAAAATTAAGGAGCTCAAGCAAATTGATCGTTGATTAATAGGAAATTTATAAGAGTCAGTAAGCAAAAACTAAAGGTCAATCAAATAATCATGTAGATAGAAATGCCAAAAATGAGGAAATCTACTAATGGTGTGTAAAAGTGAGATCTGGAGGTGATTGTAAAAAGAATAGGTTGAATAGATCACTATCTATGAGCCAATCTACTAAAAAGTGTGAAGATAGACAATATTTTAGTGAAGAGTAGTTGGTGTCAAAAGTGAGTAGATCAAACACCAAAATTGGATGTAATTTATTGTTGCCTGATTTTCACCTATGGGCTCATTAGGCAGAACAAATTGTGTTTTAGGTGTTCATAAAGGCCAAATGGGGAATTTGCATCAAGGGTTAGATCATGCACCTGAGGATATTTCACAAGGAGGTCTGTTGGAAGGCATGCCCCGATCAGTTTTGGCGCAAAAACTCATTAGAGAATAAAGTCGGCAAGACCCTCCTGTTGTCTTGTCGACTAGTAGTGCATTCTACTTGGTTTAATACACCCGTCGCAGGACATTTGGGTTGCCATGAGTCTTCATGTATCTCTCCGCTTGGAGGGAAGTCTCGCCGATGGTTGTTCACAAGGTTAGCGTCAGGGAGAATGGTTTACCTTCGTTGTGACCTTTGGCCGACAGATGAAGCTCTCGGCGAAAAGTTTTGACTTCAGGAAAGGTCCCGCCGAAGGATGGAGGTCTCCCCGAAATGGATGGCATCAGGGAAAGATTTAGGTTCGGCAGGAGGTCCCGGTGACTGAGTGAAGGATGGTGCCTTCGGTATAAAGATCTACGCTCAGGGAGATGTCTTCCCGACTGATAGAAGTCTCAGTGAAGGGGGGAAGCATCGCTATGAGGTCTGGCTGAATGATTGTGGTCTTGCCGACAAAGGAAGGGGGTGGTGTAATGTCTTGCCGACCCATGGTGTCTCCGCGAATGGAGGTGTCTTCGGGGATAGGTCTTCCCGACCCGCTAGGGTCTTGCCAACAGATGGTGAAATGAGCTTGTTGAAGGATTTTTGCCTTTGGCATGAGGTCTTGTCAAATTTGATTGTCTCAGCGACAAGATTTGAGCCCAGCGAAAGGTCTCGCCGACCGAGGGATGTCTCCCAGACAAGAAAGGAAAGGTCTCGTCGAACTAGAATGAGCTTGGGGAGAATGGAAGAGCTCACTATAATGTCTCGGCGACCGAACAAAAGTCTCACCGAAGGGGATTGCCTTTGGCATAACATCTCACCAAAACATGGGAGTCTCATCGAAAGAAATGATTAGGGCTCGATGAAAGCTCTTGCCGACAATAGAGAGTCTTACCGATTGCGATGGACTTGCCAATCGAAAACGGGTATCAGCATGACTCTTAGCGCCCGCTATGACCTCTTGCCGAAGGTGAAGGTCTTGCTGATGGTTTTAGGGATGTCGATTTGACTTTTGCAACTCGATATAAACTCTCACCGATGGGTGAATGCTTGTCGATGCTGCTATAGAGTATAATCGCATCTGGGAGACACAGTAAGTGTCTCACCGACATGCGATTTAATCTAAGCGACCTTTTACTGTCTAGCAATCCCATGTAACATCTATTCAGCCAATCAAAGGAGGCTACAGGAGAGTCGTGGTAGTTTGAACCCTATGAAGAAGATCAGTGGAACATAAGCAACGTGGATCTACTTTGAGAATAAAGCGATGGATCAGTTCGATATCCAGGAGGTGTTATCGGTAAACAGAAGGGCGAAGACCGCAGGGACAGTTGGGATGTCAACTAGCGAGGTTTGATAGACATTAATGATAGTACCTCAGGGCATTCAAGGCAGTTCAGCAGGGAAGTTCGAGGGTGGACATGGAGACCATGAAGTTAATACTATGGTTACATAAGATCTGAAGGCTTCTCTTAGGGCGATCCTTCACACCAACATGGACAACAGGGATACACTTGAATGCAGCATTAACTTCATTTGAAAAGATCTAAGGGCAAATCTTTCAGAAGGTTGATATTTTTGTAAGCCCTAGGGGTCGACACCTTTTTGTATATATGGTATTTTTTGCCTCTTTGTAAAGGAGTTCTCTTATGCTTTTCGAAAGTCTATGACTTTTGCAGTCCTTTCTCATATTAGCAAACTTCTATAAATCATTTTGGAGCATGATATATAAAATTTACCTTGGTTACCATTGATGGTTCAATTTTCCTTTTGGTTCTTGCAAAATATTGTGCATTTTCAGGTGATTGATCAAGCTACTTCATGAAATCTTTCTTTTCCTTATAGCTTTGTCTCATGTTAGCATACCTTTCTTTGCAAAAGTAGTATTATGTAGGTTACAAACTGTGTTTACTTAATTGCACATGAGCTTTTAATTTGTGAAAATCTACTTTTCCTTTTTGAAAGTGTGTGTATGTCAAACCTATTTGTGAAATACTTATGCATAAGCTACAGATTCAAGTTGTGCAGTACCATATCCATCATCAGTATTCAAGTGTAACTCGAGTGTCTCATTGTTCTTGTTATTTTGGTGTATCACCGTAGGATTTAATTTTCATTTTTATGCATTCTCCTTCTCCCTTTTCCTTACAAGATCAGTAGTTAGGTGACACCATAGGAAGTCGGCCTTCTCTGGAGGTAGACCTCTGCTTACAAGAAACCCACATCTTTAGAGGTCTTCCCATGTTACATTGAGGTGTTGAATGTCGGGTTCAACAGGGTGCAACTTCAGGGGATAACATTTATAAGTAATATTTTTGATGTATTGTTGTCATGAAGATAATATGAATGAACATGATCATTGAAGTTAGGATTGCTAGTTTAGAAAGATCCCTGGAAAGGAGATAAGAAAACATGGAATTGATTATAAAGAACGAATTGTGTGGATTAGAAAATTTGTAACAGATACCAACAAGGGGTGATGAAGGAAGGAAAAAGTTTAAATTAAGTGGATCTAATGTTGTAGAGCAAGGATCTATAATGCAAGTAGTATAGAATTTTAGAGAATGTGTAGTAAGGAAACTAGCATTGTTAAGAGTAGAAGACAAGTTATCATTTAAGTATCAAATGGTTGCTTGAGAGAATGCAAAGAGTAAAGGAAGTCAAGGTAATGTTGAAGATATTGGTATTGTAGATAAATATCAATGTAATTTTTTGGATTTTGATATTATAGATGAAGTAAAGGAAATTTAGATAAAGAAATTTTGAGGTAGAACAATAAATTTTGAAAATAATATAAGAAGAAATCACTTGGTAATTGAGTGATAATAGCCTATAGAGAGTCCTTGTAGGAAGAGTTTGTCTGTAGAGTGCAATGCAATGAAATTCATTGAGTTTTAAGTATTATATGTTGGGAAAATGTGTCTCAACCTTGCAATTACATAAGGTACCATTGATGCGCAAGGGGGATCCCCCCCATGAGGGGTCTGGGGGGGTCATCCCCCCAGTTGGGGGTCCAAGGGGCAGTGTGCCCTAGTGGGGGCAATGCCCCCGAAAGCCAAATTTTATGTACATTTTATTATTATAAATCTTGACCGTTCATCATTATGTCTCATATCTGACAATCAATATTTTTGTTGGCTTGACTTTCCCTAGAAGGAAACCCTATTTTATGAGGGTTTTGTATTACAACTGTGTATTGTGATGTATTCTAAGAGTTTGATAGCAATCATGTTGCCTCTAGATCTCTAATTGGTGATACTCCTATGATAAGCTTGCTCTATAAGTATATTGTAATCTTTTTTATTTTTGAATAATATATTGGGTGGCTATTAGAGTGTGGGGGTTTTTTTTTTCTCAAAATGGTTTTCCCCACATAAATCATTGTGTTGTGGTATACATGATATTTGTGTTTATTTATGTTTAAGTTTCTATAACTATTAAAGATCTATAAAAGTTTTTCATTATTCTCCTTTCAAGATTAGTGTAGGAAGTTGTTCCACTACCAAGTAGCTTCCTTACATTATAGTATAACATATATGTTGAGTTACATGTTGTGATGCTATGACAATGAGATATGGTGCAACGTATACATTTTGTTCACACATGGTGATGTTACGACAATAACTACAAGTTATATGAAAGAACTCACAACATCATATGAAAATAATATTTGGTAGAAGCATGAATAGTGATACAAGATCACTTGTGGCACAATTGGAGTTAACGTGACACAATCTTATAGTGATATAAAGTTTATTAATATGGCACAAGGTACCATGAGCGGTCAAAATTCAAGTTATATTTGTATGTGCTACCACAAGTGAGGAGTTCATATTTATGGCTATACTAGAAACATGTTTATATCAACATCATTAAGGTCAAAACTATTGTTTCATAGTGTGCAATAATGACTATGTGTACAAAGTGAATATCCATGTGGAAGCATCATACTTGTTTTGATAAACAAAGTGAAATTGCTAGAATAAAAAGCTTTTTGATGTGTATGCAAATAAAAAATTAAACTCTTAATATTTGATTACCATAAAATGTTATGTGTGGATGTATAAAATAAATAAACCATTATAACACAAGTTTTACTTCAGGAGAAACGCTTTCAAGAAAAAGCTCCACCAGATAAAGAGGACGAGTATGTAGTAATATTCAATGAACAAGATACAATATCAACACACTTCACTCTACACTCCAACAAAATTCTAGAAACACCTATGTACCTATAAAATATGTTATCAAACTACTATCTCACACCTCCAATATATAGGCAAAGAGAGAGGCAAAACCATAAAATCATGCAAAAATGCCCACCTTGGAGAGTGTTGAACATACACCAAAATACTGAGAGAGGGGGGTGAATTGATATTCAAACATATCGCAAACCCTCCAAAGAAAATTGAAACTTAATCTTTACAACTTTAACAGAAACATGAAAGATCAACATAATGTACAACACCACATAACACTAGATATACGTGGAAAACCACAAAGGGGAAAAACCACAATGAGAAAAGTTGCTAGGAGCTACTATCCTAATCCAACCTCACAATGAATCACAGTTACAACTTTATTTTAAGGCTACAACCCAAGGAAGCTACTACTCCCTGTAGAAAGGTTTTAGGGTCACTCCCAAGGAAGCAACAACTCCTTGCAAACTTTTTTTCAGGGCTTCAACCTAAGGAAGTAACTACTCCTTGAATTGAGAACAAACTCAAAAAAGATTACAGCATAATAGTCCTTCTACTTTTTGAATTTGACAATGAAGCTCAATCCTTTTGATGATTGTGATTCTTCTTTTTCCCTTCTCTTTTGATGATTGTAATTTTGCTTTGACAACTCTTATGCAACTTGTTCAAATGTCTTCTCTTCAGTTTACTAACTCACTGCTTTCAGCCTTCAAGAAGTTTCACCTTTGGCTCACTACCTTTAACAATTAGTTAGGTACACTCTTCACTTCCCTTTTTTCTTAGAGATATGATCAAATTGAATCCAGATAGGATCTATAAGTACTACTCTTTCTCCTTTAGCCGCTTACATATACATCATAATGCATTACACATCCTCATTCGACTTCTTACATTAATACGCCATAAAGATCAACTAGGTTTACAATATATACATTATATTACATTGATTACATTACATGTTGGCCAAGAACAACAAGAATATTACAAATAAAAATTGGCCAAAGATCAAACAACAACATGAAACATGTAGAGGGCAAGCCCTAAAATGAACTACATGCAACACCAGGAAGAGGAACACGCCTTGTGGATTCCAACAGACACTTAACCTGGTCCTAAACACTCTTCATAGCATCAATCTTCAAGGAACAACATATGCATTCTTCACACATTTGAAATGGGTCAGCCTTAAGCAAGAAATTATGAAACCTGAAGTATGTTGGTCATTACAACACTAGTGGTACTCATGAAAGATTAAACATTACTTACGCTTCTCCTAGATGGATCAGCATGAGCTATACAACATCTTCAAACACTTCAAGGATTGCACACAAACCCTAACTCGTGGTGCACACCTTCTAATGGGCCTAGGAAATAGCTAGTTTTCTTCCTTTTAGTTTATGTCTTTTAACATTTCAAGTTTCCTATCTCACAGACAATCATGAACCTTATATATCTTTTATGTCTTTTATACATCCTAAACCAAACTTTACCATGTGGAAATATAATTATGATATGATGTTATTTGCATGGATAAATGTGTGAATGTTTGTGAAATACGATATGATTATGTGTTAATTCATGGTTAATTAATGATGTTTCTACTTTAGATGAAACTAACCTCTTGCAACCAGAAGAATTGTAGCCCACAACAACTGGAATTATTAGCCCACAACCAAAGGATTCCAGGAAAATTGCAAGGGAGAGTCCATAATGTTGAGAACGTGATAATTCTAGGAAACAACAAAGGCGATCATTGAAGTGGTCAATTGTGAGTCACCAGATCATCCAATAAGATGACAAGAGGAAGAAGAAGTTTGTATTGATAAAGAAGCCAACATGATAATTTTCACAGAGCACATCTTTGTCAAACCGTTTGGGAAAAGTTTTAATTCTATTTCTCTTCTTCTGTCTTTTTCAATTATGATTGCAATTGCAAAGGAATAGTCTTCTCCCTATTCTAAGGAGAGTGGACATATGCATTTAATTTTAATTTTTATTCCTAGCATGAATAAAACTCCTCTTGAGCCTATATATTTGGATCAGTGGTTGAGGAGCAAATCTAGTTAGCGAGCTAGTTAAGTTGCAAATATAGTTACTAGTTTTGGTTTATATTTTAGCAGATAATATTGCATTGATAGATATGAATTTTTGAATGAAAGATTTCTTAAAGATTATTGCCATATTGTGAAATTTCAATTCTATGCAATCAAAGAATTTTAATTTACTATTATGATTGGTTGATTCAAGTAGTGTACATTTGATTTTCCTTGTGGGCACAATGACTCAAGCAAGGACCACTTGAGATACTATTCACCCACTTTGTTTTTTGTCATTAGAATAGATTTTATTACTGCATTTATTTCAAGTAAACTCTTAAGTACATGCACATGAATGATATCTTGTATCATGAATTATGTTATGTGATGTTCCTTTGAGTTATCCTTTGGAGTAGTTAAACAACTAGAAGTCAATAGTTAATAGTGTTAGTTAAATGCATATTTTAGATTTAGTAGTTAACTACTAAAACATTAAGATGAAGGTACTCTTAGCATTAGTAGCAGATTAAGTTATTTTCCCTATTTTGAAAGTTAACGCTTTATTTCCTTTTTCAGCCTTTACTATTTTATGAACATGTGTAAACCACCTATACTAATAGATATAGGCCGTTTAGAGTACATGAGTGCACATATAGTGCCAACATCATCAAAAGCTTACATAGCCCTAGCTGATAATTAAATGAAGCCTTTGCAAGTGTTTGGTGAACTATTCAACTAGGAACCTCTCCTTTGAATTGTGTGTCTATACATAAAAACCAAGTTGATTGAGCATTAAAAAGGCCTTACACCTTCAACATATCTCATCGGCTAGGCAAAAGCATAAGCCAACAACACCTTCATTTTAGACCATAGCCTATTTCAGAGAAACTAGAAACACCTTGCAAAGCAACAAGAAACATCACAAGATATTGAGGATGATTCCCCATTAGCCAATTCACCACTTCATACAACAAGAAGTTGGTGCAAGCCAATAAACACTAAAACTAGCCACTGAACAATCCAATCCTACACCCTGTCACTTACAACTTTCTTTTTGGAGGGACAAATGATATAAAACTTTGGATATGGCACCTTCACAACATACTTAACTTAAATTTTGAACTGCATGACCATATCTGTGAACGTGGAGAAATGTGGAGACAAACTTTGCACCACTGTGAGCATCCTCACAGAAACCATATTGCCTTCAAACTGTCACTTAAAAAACACCTTTCTAGTAATCCAAACAACATGAAACTTAAATCACACATGCTCTAACAACATCTGAAGCTTACTTCCAAACCATGGGAGCACAACATCACCAACAAATAAATGCAAAGCATTTCTCATACTTTGGCAACCAATCAGCCAGACTACAAATATTGTCAACCAAACTACAACCAACACCAACATAATTTTCACATCAATGACAACCAACACTCACTCTTTTAACATCAATGACAACCAGAATACAACAAAGAGTATCTTTTGAGAATAGTGAACATGATTAATGGCTTCTAATGGAAATCAGAAGGGCTTAATCAATGAATCCTCAAATAGAAAATATAATTGCAAAAGCATCTTTGACTCATAAATCCTTGATGGCTCACATTCTCAAGTGTGTCACTCTATATTATAGAGAACCCAAAATCAAATGTAATTACCACCATAGTTCTTTGTCACTTTATGAATGCATATTATAACTAACATTAAGATTATAAGAGAAACTAAATACAAATTATTTTTACAATTACACCATAGGTGTCTAAGTAAACCTTCCAAGAGTGTTGAAGGCAATATATACTAAGGATTTATAAGGTTAATGACACCTTAATCTTAATATTCTCCCACTTGATATTATACATTAAAAAAATTCCACAAGAAACATAAATGAATTAAGCACAAGATCCAAGGCCCATTATAACATGCCCATTATTCTACTCAAAAGTTTTACTATGTTTAACCTCAAGTAAATAAACTATGTTGCCAATATTTAAGCAATAAAAATTTTACTTTCAAATATAAATATACCATGCACATTTGAAATAAACATCATTCCAAACTTTCCCATTACATTATAACAAAGTATTACAACTTTCCAATGTATTGATTCATAGTACATAATTCCATGATAAAATTTCTCTTTTACAATTTTCCATAGAAATAGATACATACATGGCTTCTAAGAGCTTACTAGTAAAAGATATACAAATTGTCCAGCTTCCCTTCATCAAATCTTGGTCGCCAACTAATAAGGAGAAGCATCGCTCAAGCGCTTTTTTGCCAACCATGGACTTTTTATGGTCCCCCACACATCCACTTATCTAGTAAGATGGACCTCCCTTCAACGAAGAGATTGGTTTGGTGAACTCATAATAATAATGACCTTCATTGAGCTTGGTGTTGTGTCCTACATATCTAGATCTTTCACATAGTGGCTACAACCTACACATGTGACATTCCCTACCTAGTATGTAAACCCAGATCACAGTGTAAATAGTGGAAACTTACTCTACTTTGGCCAAAGTATTCATCACCCTTAATTTAGGATGGACGCCACACACTCACCCACCTTCCTAGCTTGATTTGTATTAACCATTCATATTCTATGCATAGGCTATCCCCTTTCACCATGGATTGTTCTTACCCCAGGAATAACCTATCAACCTTTACGTTTACTATGACACTTCTACTTAAGTAATTCAAAGTATTTTTATAACTCAACTTCAAAAACAAAGTAATAACTTAATATAGTACATATTACTATTACAAACACCCATTCCATAATATGGAGTATATACATGCATTCAAATAAAAGCTTTCCCCAGTCTAGACTCATCATGAATCTTTCATACTTGAATAAAGAAGATAACCTATTCATAATAAAATAGTTGAACATACTTTTTCCAAACAAGAAAAACAATTCATACAATCTTTTCAAAACTTAAAATGCATAATGGAGTATAAATCAACATTCTTGTATATGCAAAGCTCCAAATGATAAAACTAGATTCCTAGCTTAGACTTCACCAAATCATCTTGTAACTTCTCAACTTTCTCACATACTCTCTCCAAAACTCTCTCAAACACTAAGAACTCAAATAAGAAACAAAATAATAATTCAAAAAATTAGCAACAAGAATGCATAATGTGTCCCCTATGATGGAGAATGCTCCTCTATTTATACAAAAACTTGAGCAATTTCTGGTTGAAAACAAGCTCACAAACATGCCACTTCTCAAGCAAAAGAGTCGACTCAACATGATAAAAGAAAGATGGTGGATTCTTAAACATTGACTTTGGAAAAAGTGCACAACCAACCTCCTCCTCCATTGGATAGCAGGTTATTCACTCAAAAGTGCAAGGTTAAAAAGCTCCACAAATCGACTTATTACAGAAAGAATTACTCTTGAATTATTCCTTCTTTCCATCTTTTCCTTATACACTAGAGAATAAACTCATAACATACTTCTAAATACAAGCTAAGTTCATATTTTGGTGCCACATATTATCACGTGCCCCTATTCTGGGGTTTGCAATTTGAAGACTAAGTCAAATATGGTTTACACGTTTATATTCCTCACTGCATTCTTAGTATTGACTTTGGAAAGTGCACAACCAACCTCCTCCTCCATGGATAGCAGTTATTCTTAAACATTGACTCTGGAAAAAGTGCACAACCAACCTCCTCCTCCATTGGATAGCAGGTTATTCACTCAAAAGTGCAAGGTTAAAAAGCTCCACAAATCGACTTATTACAGAAAGAATTACTCTTGAATTATTCCTTCTTTCCATCTTTTCCTTATACACTAGAGAATAAACTCAGAACATACTTCTAAATACAAGCTAAGTTCATATTTTGGTGCCACATATTATCACGTGCCCCTATTCTGGGGTTTGCAATTTGAAGACTAAGTCAAATATGGTTTACACGTTTATATTCCTCACTGCATTCTTAGTATTGACTTTGGAAAGTGCACAACCAACCTCCTCCCTCCATTGGATAGCAGGTTATTCTTAAACATTGACTTTGGAAAAAGTGCACAACCAACCTCCTCCTCCATTGGATAGCAGGTTATTCACTCAAAAGTGCAAGGTTAAAAAGCTCCACAAATCGACTTATTACAGAAAGAATTACTCTTGAATTATTCCTTCTTTCCATCTTTTCCTTATACACTAGAGAATAAACTCAGAACATACTTCTAAATACAAGCTAAGTTCATATTTTGGTGCCACATATTATCACGTGCCCCTATTCTGGGGTTTGCAATTTGAAGACTAAGTCAAATATGGTTTACACGTTTATATTCCTCACTGCATTCTTAGTATTGACTAAGTCCTTGCAATTCATAAATTTGATTTAATTTAACTTCATGCACTTTAACTAAGCACTACTTTTGCATGCTTTGCACAACACTTTAATCTTTTATATAATTTTATTAATATATGTGATTTCCTTCGTTGTGCTTTGTATTTTACCATATGCATTGTGCTATATATATTAATATATTCATATGTACGTTTCCATTAACATAAATATATACACATACATTAATATATACATATATATATATCATCGCCTCAACATTTAAAACACATATATTCCCAAACCCATCGATCAAAATTTATACACGAAGTATATGTGTGTGTGTGTGTTGCCTCCGTCCAATCAATAGTCCCATGCATATCGATAATTTGTCCATGAGCATGCGTAGATACGTCTATCTATGAATACTCATGCATGTATTTATTCATGTGTATGAGTTTGTCGTAGACACACACATATATACATATATACATTTTATGTATATATCTCATTGATTAAAGAAAAAACACATAAATAACTCACACATTTACAAGGAGACTCAAAAATTGTTAACATAAATCAAGAACGTTCATAGATAAAACCATAACCTATTCTAATCTAGCACAAACATAACTATAGGTAACTTACCATTTCCCAAGATATTAACCCGACTTGACCAAACTAGAAGTGAGAGTGTGAAAGCTCAATTAGGATTATTAAGGGTTACTAGACCAAGTTATTCTCCTGAGTGATACTTCCCCTCTCTTTCGAAGTCTTGAATTTGTTCCTACATCCAGCTTAATACATTGCACTAGTAGTTAGCCGAAAACAATACATTCATTTCCATCATATATTTCACAATCAAAATCATTTTATAACATCAAATTGAATCAAACATTTATTCATCATTTTTCCAAGATACATAAAGCATGAATACATTCATTTAAAGCATTTTCACCCAACTAGGTAAAAGTAAATAAGCAATAACACAATGGGGTGTAACATATCTCCCCTTGTGAATCATCATCCCTAATGATTGTTTTTAAGATTTCTCAAAAGCCTATGAGACATGAGGAAACTTCTACTTTATCTCAACATAATCTTCCCAAGTGGCAGAATCTTCTACATATTGGTCCCACTAGACTTTGTATTGCAAAACCTCTCTATTACGTAAGTGAAGCTTACATGCTCTGAGCACCTTTAGAGGCTCGATTGTTACCACTTTGCTAGGTCTTGTACCTGTAAAGCATTCCAATCAATAACATGGTTATCCCCTGGTATATACTTCTTAAGGTATGAGACATGAAACACATTGTGCATCCTGACAAGAGCTGGTGGCAAGGCAATTCGATACACAACAAGGTTTACTTTCTCGAGAACCTTAAAAGGACTTATGTAGTGTGGAGTTAGTTTGGATGACTTTCCAAACTTGATGGAACTCTTATTAGGTTTAACTCTCAACAACACATTTTCCCCTACTGTAAAATTTATGGGTACCCACTTGGAATCTGCATGGCTTTTTTTCCTATCATTGGCTTCTACTAGCCTCTGCTTAATAATTCCTACTTGCTCCTCCATTTCTTATAACATCTCTGGCGCAAGGCTTATCTTATCCTCTAGCTTATCCCAACTTATAGAAGCTCGACATTTTCTACCATACAATGCTTCAAATGGAGCCATCTTGATTGTAGAATGATAAGAATTGTTGTATGTGGATTCAATTAGTAGTAGATAATCTTTCCATTTTTATTGTTGATTCATGCAATACATCCTCAGTAGACCTTCAAGCACTTGATTGACCCTTTCAATTTGTCTGTCCATTTCCAGATGTGTTGTGCCTATAGCACACATGCCCCGTTTAGACCGGGGACCCTCTCTTCTTGTTTCACTTTCGTCAGGTCACTTTTGCTCTTGCCTTGTTTTGTGTGCCCCTATTTCAGGGCTTAAAGTGGTCACATGCATTAAGGTCATCAAATTCATCTTGACCAAATCACCTACCTCAAATTTCACTAAGTCTTTAGCATCTATGGAACTTGAGTTGTGAGATTCCTCTTGCCTTTTGTCGTTGCATCCATCGGCTCAAGCGGATCTGCAACTACGGGTCTCCACATGTGAGTCACCATCCAGGTTTTGCTTCTATTTTGCAATAGGATTTTGCTTCTATTTTGTGGCCTTCCCGCCACGTCTGCCTGCATGGCAGGCCAAACACTCACCTTAGTTGTCCAGTCTTCCTTGAGCATCCACATTGGTACAGGTTTTTGCAACCCTACCAACCCTACCCTAACCATAACAAGGAGTTAATGTGTGCATTAATGACCAAATTGCTTATAAATATGCCATGCCCACCTGTCATTTTCACCCACAACGTTCAAATTTGAGGAGAAGAAGAAGATCCTACACACGCACAAAGTTCCCCATTGGATTTGAGCTAGATTTGCTTCGATCATCAACATGATTTCAAGGTGAGTTCACGTTGTTTTCTTTTACCAAATGTTTAAAACTGTCAAAATAGCTAAGCAACTAGGGTTTTAGTTAAAATATGAATCTATCAAACCCTCGTTTTGTCTTTTAGAAGTCCCGCCAATAGCAAACAATGTTTAAAGAAAACACTAGGGATCTCATGTGCTTTATTTTCATGTCCACATCCTATTGAAACATGGGCTTCTCTTGATGTTTTCATATGTTTTTACGCGTGAGATTTTGTCCTTACAATGCCATTTTCAAATGATAAAGACCCTGTAGCCACCCCTTACCTCCATTTCACATTCACATTAAGCTTGAAATTTGATAAGTCTTTGATGTCTTGCGGGTTCAACCCCGTGAGATTCTGCTATGGGAAATTTGCTTGGCAAACATCATTCTTTAGCGGCCAAACTCCCCTGACCTCCCGACTTGCAGACCCCGCACCTAATGTCATCATCCTGAGCAACAAACGATCAAATCAATAAGTGCTAAGTCAAAACCCTTAGCGGGCGTGACCTATGTGAAGTAGAAGAGTATAGTTAACCCCAAGAAAGGGTCCACTTGAGGTTATATTGTAGCTCCATTTTAGTATTAATATTCTAATAATTTTATTAGTTTTAGTAAAAATTATTTTCTATAGATAATTTACTATAATTAGTGAAGTAGCTATTAACCCATAGTGTTATAAATTTCTACCATTAGTGAAGTGTTTGTTAACCTATAACATTAGAAATAACCCAACAACTACTATTTTTTTTTTTCTTATTTAAAATTCATAGAATAGATTTCTTTGTGAGAGTCTAAGAAATATTCTCTTATACACAACTACCTAGAACAAACCCTAAAAATATTTAGTTGCAGTACATCTAGTACCAACATCATTCAAGAATATTATGTCCTTGGGTTTAATATTGAAAATGTAGCATATCATAATTGTTAAGTCACTTGATAAGGGATGTTAGGATTTGTTAATTTGAGTTCATGTTCCTATTACACAAAATTTAGTGAATAACAATGGTGTCATTGTCGAGGATGATGTTAAGCTCTAGTGTTTTTGGGTCTTAAATATACCCTTTCCTACTTTCCTAGTGTACACTTATATTTCCAACATTTAGGACCTATAGTTATTGTAAGAATTACTATGAAGGTAGCCACCCAAGATCTTAGAGGCCTAATAGAAAGCACAAATAAGAGAGAGAAACAATATGACAAGAATAAACTGTATTCTGTCAATAATATGATAATGGAATGGTACAATATCTATGCATAGGAGACCCCTTGGATATATAGCCAAGGTGAGAACATAGGAGGGCATAAGATTATGACAAGTGTCGTAATCTTATGACATGTGACAACAATGAAGAGTTATCACTCCATCTAAAGTGGGATAATGTGATAATCTCCACAAAAGGTGGATCTCCCACAAAAGGTGGAGAGATGATCACATGATGTGTCCACAAAAGGTGGAAGTGATGAGGTATGAGATGTCAAGTCCACAAAAGGTGGAAAATCTCCAACAACCTCCTATGTGGTCCCTAAGTAAACTTAAGTAAGGTGTAATCATGACCTAGGACAAGGTACAAGACATTTAATTACACAACACCCCCTTAAGTGCAACTTAGGGAGAATGTACACAAATGCAAGCAATGCAAGATGGGTCCCTGCTACTAGGCCATGTTAGGTACCCATGTACAAATGCAATGCAATTCTCCAAGTAAAGGAGTAAAGATAGAAAAACCCAGTGGGAAAAAACTACCCCCCAAAAGAGAGATGAGATACAAAAAACTATGAACATAGCATGAGAAGGAAAAAACCCCATGTGAGGAAAAAGTCCCCCCCATACAAGAGAAGAAGAGAGACAAGGTAGCCCCCCCTCAATGTACAATGATCACCAATGGAAGATGCTCGAGAAGGAATGAAGAAGCTGCTCCAAAACTGTCGAACAACATTCCTCCCCTTGGGAAGAAACAATACCAAAGGTGTATGAATGAAGTCTCCCCAATCCACAAGTGAAGAAGGAAGAACCCTCAAAATGTAAGAAGTCTCTGAAATCTGCTCAAGTGTCCCTGTGTCGATGCCGAAAGATGCCTTTCCCAAACCATGTGAAGTCAGAATGTAGTCACCTCCTAGAACTGTGAGAAACCCTTTGCAACAACAACTGATCTGCTGAAAAAGACAACTCAGATCTAGCAAGGATGAAGATAGAACATACTCCAAAGACGATGTCTCCTCAAGAGAGAAAGTGGCCTCCTCCAACTGTTGTAAAGATGCATCCACAATCACATCAACCTCGAAAGATTGATCATGTAGAGGATCAATTCTTCATCAAAGAGAAGATGTAAGGAATCAAGTGTGTCTTCCAAGTCTGCAATGTAGGACTCCACAAACAAACTGCTAATGTCTGTCAAGTAGTCATCCCATGAAGTTGCTTCTGGAAGACAAGGTATACACTATTGCACTGAATCATAAGGTACTGAAACTGTCGGAACACAAGTGTCATCAAGTACATTAGTCAATGTAGAAGATGGAGTATCAATAATAGGTTCATGAACCTCAGAAGTAGAAAGCACTCCAAGATTCAAGTAACCATACTCAATCTCCTCAGGTGTGTCCACACTAGGGTGAACTGAATCATCAATAGGAGCAAAATATGAGAAGGTGTAGAACTGAGAACGATCATTAACCTCCCCAACTGCAACAAGAGCCCTGCTATGCAAATCCCGAACAATGACAGAATCTGGTGTGAACTCTACACTCTTGCCTGTACCACTATGTGTAATCTGATAGATGGAAAGAATGTTCCTTGACAAAGTAGGTACACATAGAACATCATTGAATGCTCCACCTTCAACGTCAATAGAACCCTTCCCACAAACTTCCAAAGAAGTGTTGTTTGCCATCAAAATGGGTGGTGAAGAACAAGAATCAAATGAAGAGTACATATCCTTGTACGAAGTCATATGATGCGAAGCTCCTGAATCAAGGATCCACTGATCTGTATTGGAATCTGCAAAAGCAAGAAATGCTTGCCCCTTATGTTTATCATGTTGAGATGATGTAGAAGAAGGAGAAGAGCTAGATGTTGTTGCCATGAGAGTTGTTCCTTTTCCCTTAGAAGAAATGGAAGGAGATGAGTCCTTCTCTTGATATGCAGTTGGTAAGTTGATGTTGTTCTTCTTAAGGATGTGTTTCAACTCATCAATTTGCTTAACATGACAACGATGCTCATCATGACCAATCCTTTTGCAATATGCACATGTTGGTTGATCCCTCTTGCTTGAATTGTTGTACTTCTTTGAAGAAGATGATGTTGATGAGCTTTGTTGTGGAGGAGTAGATTGTTGGTTCTCTCCTTGTGAAGATTGCTTCTGCTTCTTATTGGAACCCTTTCCTTGAGTCCCTTGATTCCCTTGATTAGCCACCAAAGCCATGGACTTTGAAGACTTGAGAATCCCCATGCTTATTAACTTTGCTTGTTCTAACATCAACATTTCTGTAAAAGCATCAAATGTAGGCATAGTGAAAGAACTACCTACTGTCAAGCGATGGGTTTGGAAGCTAGAAACAAATGCTGCATATTCTGATGGAAGTTTTCCCAACAAATTGTAGACCAACTGTGCATCCTTCTTATCAATGCCACAATCCTTAAGCTGTGCTCTTAGCTCGTTTGCCTTAGTGACATAGTCTTGGATTGTATCAAAATTCTTGGGATCTAACATTATGAGATCATTGTCAAGCTGATAACCTTTAATCTCATCAACTTGGCCATACAATTGACCAAACTTTTCCCAAGCTTCTTTAATTGTTTTACACTTATCAATTTGAAAAATTAGATCTTTTGATACATATTTTCTTAATGTTCCAAGAGCCATAGTATTTTTAGTGAGCCAATCCAAATGAGCAACAGGATCAGCTTTAGGATCAGATGGTGCAACAATAGCTCAATCAATATAATGAGTTAATCCTTTTTCCATTAACTTACTCCATGCATCAATTTTCCAAGAAGCATAATTATGTGGAGTTAACAAGGGAAACTTAGGAGAACCCATAGCAGAAAAATGAAAGAGAACAAGATAGAGAGAGAGGCACAATCACTCAATACACCCCCCCAAATTCACTCAATCAAAGAACCCCCCCCAAAAAAGATGATTTGGCACTTTATAATTAGTGCGTGTACAATGGCCACTTGCAAGCCAAGCAAAGTGGGCTTCTGATTTTCAATGTTTTACAACAGCCTTAAATAGGCTACAACAGACTCAAATAACTGATACAAAAGATCAAACTGAGATCTTAACTTTACAAATGCCCAAAATAGGCCAAAAATGACCAAGTGCTGAAAGTACAATTTCTGATCACAATTACTACAAACTAATAGCACCACTGTGAAGTTCATAAAAAAAATGCATTTTCAAAAAAAATGGCACCTGAAAAGGAGTTCGTATGAGCCTGAACGGAGCCCTGGAAGTTGCAAGAATGGTGACAATCAAGCAAGATCTGAGACAAATCCAATTTTCTAGAAAATCCGTGCACCAAAATCAGAAAATAACTTCACCACTATGATGTACACAAAAAATTAGTCCAAATAAAAAAAAATTGCACCAAAAAAGGCCTCAAAATGACCAAGATATGAGCCTCTGAAGATGAACTGCAAAATCAAAAAGCTCAACCGTGAGGGGGTCAAAATTTTTCTAAAAGTTGCTGACGTGGCGATGATACAGGCTGACGTCATCATAACATGAGGTTGAATTTGACGGTCATTTGGCCGTCAAAAATCTGCGTGAACCTAAAATTGACGGCCGAATAGCCGCACAGTCTGCGTCGGTGGGATTGCCGGAATATTCCCACAGGTGACGGAATCTTCGCGAAACTAACAGAATCTTTTTGCGCTCGGAATATATGAAATCGCCGAAAATTTTAAAAATGTTGCTGGTGGTTTTTTTTCCAGCCGCTGGAGGAAGCAGAGGGGCCTGCGGGGGCGTGGCGGGCCAGTGGCTATAAGCCACGTGGCGGCCGCGGCGGGTACCGCGTAGCGTCCGCTGACAGCGGATGTACCCTGTCGTTGCAAGTACCTGCTGACGCAGGTACAGTGGAAAGAATCCGCAGAAATTTCTTGTTTGTTTTTTTTTTTTAATTTTTAAAACTTTTTTTCAATATAAACAAACTGCGAAATTTAAATAAATTCTTGATTTTTTTTAATAGTATTTTTTTTACAAAATTTTTCGCAGGTCAATAATTTTTTTTTTTGAAAATAAATCGTACCATCGCAAGTAGGGTTGGCTGTACGACGGCCTGCTAGTTTTTTGTCTGAAGGACAACTTCTGTTCTTGATTTGGATGATTTGGCAGTCGATTTATGGGTTCTTGGCCCTTCTAAGCACGATGGTGAGGTCCTTTTTGGCTGAAAATGCTCCAAAGTGGTAGCTACCTCCTGGATCTGGCAACGACCTCCGATCTTCAACCCTTTGCAGATTTGGCCTCCAATGTCCAACTGAGATGAAACAAAAGGCAAATCTGACTATCTCGGACACTTCGGATGCAATGGCGAGCTCAAATCTGATGCAACAAGCTCCCAAAATGCACCTGCAACACAAGGCCAATAATGGAACCCTCCAAGAATCTCTCCAAATGACTAACTAAAGGCACTCCAAAAGCTCTGATACCATGTAAGAATTGGCTAAGAAGGTAGCCACCCAAGATCTAGAGGCCTAATAGAAAGCACAAGAATAAGAGAGATAGAAATAAGATGACAAGAATAAACTGTATTCTGTCAATATGATAGAATGTACTGAGCAAATAGTACATAGGAGACCCCTTGGATATATAGCCAACGTGAGAACATAGAAGGGCATAAGATTATGACAAGTGTCGTAATCTTATGACATGTGACAACAATGAAGAGTTATCACTCCATCTAAAGTGGAAAAGGATAATGTGATAATCTCCACAAAAGGTGGATCTCCCACAAAAGGTGGAAAGATAATCACATGATGTGTCCACAAAAAGTGGAAGTGATGAGGTATGAGATGTCAAGTCCACAAAAGGTGGAAAATCTCCAACAACCTCCTATGTGGTCCCTAAGTAAACTTAAGTAAGGTGTAATCATGACCTAGGACAAGGTACAAGACATTTAATTACACCAACAAGCTATCAATACAATACCAAATTATTTACTAACATTGTGAAGAAGGTGAACATTAGCTTTACAACCATTGCTTGTGCTGGAGAAGAGATCCCCTTGCAAAATTTATTCCAATTAACAAAAATCAAGAGATAATTTTAGAAATTTGAAATAAATTGAAAACCCAAGGAAATTTATAAAAGAAATTCTAAGCTACATAAGCTGGAAAAACATAAATAGTGCAAAGCAATGACTCCAAGAGATGTAATGTCAAGATGACAAAAATATATTAAGATCTTCCAAGATGTCAAATACAAGCTAGGTAGTGAGTTTATATAGAACTAAGGAGTGTTGAGAAAATGTATCTCAACCTTGCGATTACATAAGTTACTATTGATACATAAGGTATTGTTCATCCGATGGAAATGGTGGGGGGGAGCAGGGGGGTTTCCCTTTGCAAGGGGTCCGGGGGGATCATCCCCCCGAGTGGGGTCCAAGGGCAGCACACCCTAATGGGGGTTTGCGGGCAACGCCCCCGAAAAGGGAAATTTTATTTATATTTTATTATTGTAAATCTGGATCATTCGTCGTTATGTCTCGTATCTGATGGTCAATATTTTATTAGCTTGACTTGCCCTAGAAGGAAATCCTATTTTATGAGGGCATTGTATTACGATTATGTATTGTGATGTATCCTAAGAATTTGATAGCGGTAGTATTGCCTCTAGATCTCTGGTTAGTGATTTTCCTGTGAGAAGCTTGCTCTACAAGTATATTGTAATCTTTGTGATTTCTAAATAATATATTGGGCAAATTTTGGAGTGGGGTTTTTCTCCCAAAAGGGTTTTCCCCAAGTAAATCATTGTGTCGTGGTATGCATGATATTTGTGTTTATTTTTGTTTGATTTTCTATAACTATTAAAGATCTATAAAAGTTTTTCATTATTCTCCTCTCAAGATTAATGTAGGAAGTTGTTTTGCTACCTTAGCTTCCTTACAAGGAGAATATGAAGGATTTTGTATATAACTAAGGAGAAGATGGAGGTGAAAAATCAATCAATAGGAAATGACCAACAATATTACAAAAAAAATGATAAAAATAGTAAATGATCCATCCTTTTAGGGTGAGGACACGCCATCACCTTATCTCCTAGTTATTAAATAATAAAGTCACTTTATTATCCTAAGAAATCTTAATAAAAGTGTAGGAAAAACCTATGACTAAGGGAAAATAAATTAATCCACTGAGAAAATAAAAACCTACACCAACACCCCCCTTAAGTGTAGCTTACGAGGATGAAAATATGATGGGTCCTAGCAAATGAGGCCATTTAGGTACCCACATACATATAAAGTCCCCCCAAAGAAGAACAAGTCCCCCACACAAATAGAGAGAGAACATCCGCTAGAATAGAGAGAGAGAGAGAGATGGAAGTGTGGATGGATAAGAAACCCAATGTTTCACATATTAGAGTTATTTTATGTGAATCTTTGCTTCATCTACCTAAATAAAAATGGGAATATTTCAAGAATAACATGTGTATTTTTGTTGATTATGGAAAATTTTAAGGGGTACAATCTTTTGAATCATCTAACCTTTAAAATGGTATATTTATAAATGTGGTTTTTTTGGAAATTAGAATTAAGCCTAATCAAGTATAGGCAAAAGATAGAAAAAAATAGAGGATTGTGCATTTTGAAACCAAATTACAAAATATAGAAGTAATAAGATTAATAGGTGAAAGAACGATAGATTAGACAAGAGGACATAGAGGAATAAATTTTAGAATAATAATAGTAGGAGCCTCTTACTATAGCCTTGAAAATATCCACAAGCAATGCAAACCAATTGATGGCTATAGCCCACCAAATTTTTGTTGTGTATGTGTTTTATATCTCTTGTTGGCAATGAACCTAGATCTATGAAGGAAGATCCTTCTTAGAAGGAGCATGAATCTCAAATGGAATCCATGGTGGATGAGAATAGCTTTAGAAAGATATGACACTTGGGAACTATTTAAGTTGTCTAGTGGAAGAAATCCAATTGCTTGCAGTGGTTTCTTAAGAAGAAATTTAAGTAGATGAGCAATTAGAAAGGTACAAGGGAAGACTAGGGGAAAAAGGTTATCCTAGGTTGAGAGAGTTGATTTGACTATTAAAAAATATTTATGACACATAATAGAGTTGTAAGAGGAGTAAGTTTCTATTCCAAGTTGTTTGACCATGACTATGAGGGCATGGAATTGTTTCTATACTTCAAGGTTTTGACTTGGTTTTGAAATACCACTTAGCGGATTCTTATTTTT
>VDFB02156102.1:0-24599 GCA_007258455.2 Sequoia sempervirens | reverse complement strand
TTGCAAATATCAGCTTTTGGGATTTAATTTTTGAGAAATTAGAGAAATGCCTATAAATACCTAATTATTACATCATTTGAGATCTAGATGAAATTATAAAACAATAAGTGAACATTGAGAGCACTATCAAGCAAGTCAAGAGAAATATTTTAGAGCTTTATTATAGAAATTTAAGATCCTAACATCATGTCAAATCCTATGTGAGTTCATGTGTGTTTATGTTATCATTGTTTGTGAAGGCTAACCCTTGTTTTAAGTCTCCAAGCAATTTCAAGAATTTGTGCAAGAAATATCTAAGACCTTGAGGTGATTTACATGACTTAAATCCTTCAAGGAAGTTATTGAAGGGTGGTGAGTTGCAACACTTTGTAATTTCATCATTCCTTCCTACCATGTATCCATTTATCATTAACATTGCCATTGTGGAAGTGGAAACACTAACATGGGGTTTGACTAAGGAAAGCCCCTAAATGGAATAACCCTTTCATTCTCTTTGAATGTGCATCTTTTAGGTTTGGAGATAATTTAAGGAATCTTGAAGAAAAAATGTTCATTGTTACAATTAAAGCCTTACATCTTGTCAACTCACATAAACTCACCTACAAAATTATATGAGACCTTAGATTTGACATCAGAGGACTGAAAAAGTTGAGAAGGACGCTCCTATAGGGACCCATACACCCTAAGGCACTTATATCATCTTGTAGTGGCTAAAAATAACTTTTTTGGATAGGTACACATCAATCTTCCCTTCCTAGATCTACCTACAAATTGTTGTTTTAGTGTTTACATTGTCAAGATCTTACATTTCTTATATTAAGGCATATATTCTAATTAGGTTAATTAATTTCAATCAATACCAATCCATTTCCCATCCCTTAAAGATGAAAATCCAGGTCTAATTGGCTCACATTCATGGTTGGAAGTCAATCGAAACACCTTGTTGATCTCCATCTCAATGGAACCCTAGAAAAATTCCTTGAATCATATTCTTCCAATAATTTGGACTTAGGGTTTCCCATTTTTTATATTTCACTATCTACCTATGCCAAACTAGATCTTTGGAATAGGTTCTAGAATTATACCAAAGGATAAAGGAATGATATTTTTTGTTTTGTTATGGTTGTAATTTCTTGAGTAGAAATTCATGCAAAATGTTGAAGCATAAACAAAGCATGTGAACTATTTGATATATAATTCATTAAAGAGGTATGTTCTCTCTGACTACAATGATTTTAGGATATGTAGAAATTAATTTTATTGAACAATTTTTAGAAACATGAATCTTCTCATCCTATCCTTGTTTTTTGTTTTCAAATATGTTAAAAGGATCCACTTAATTTTTAATTCATATTTTGATGAGATATATTTTATCTCATGGGTTTAAACTAGATTTATGAGTAGTTTCTATCTCTATCACTCATGCCCTATTATGCTTGAATTTTAATTGATAAAAATAATTTAATAAAAAAGAAAGCTAAGATACATTCCTCAAAAAAATTCTACAAATAGATTTTTACTAGAATATTACTAGCATGCTCATTATAAAATTATAAATGTCACAAATGAATGTTCATAGACATTTATTTTCTTCTTAAAAAATCACAACAATATATTATAAATGCATACAAAACATCAGCCAATTCAAAATTATAATATTTTCATCTACTTAACAAATTAACACGACTAAATTTTGAACTACTTGGGAGAACAAAAAGAACAAAGAGGAAAAATAAAGATGCTCTTTGGGAAAGAACATGAATTTTCAAGATCTATTCATTTCATTCTTGTTCACCTAATCAATCTTGACTTGTAAAGGCCTCTATTTTTTAATTCACTTTTTTGTTGATCTATTGCTCACATGGACCAACTAGGACTTAACCCTAGGGCCTTCCATTTGTGGTTATATTTCTCTACCATAAAACTATTGGCCCCTTTGTGGCTAGCCCATTATTGGTTAAGATTTATATTATTCCCAACGCTCCCCCATAAGTCACACTATAGGTTCTTGGGGTGTATAGATTAATTTGGCTCTAATACCATGTTAAGTTGTTTCTCATGAACCAACTAAGAACTAAACCTTGGACCTTCCATTTTTTATTGAAGTGCTCTACCTGTTGGAAACAAAAGTGCAAACAATAGAGAAAGGGGGGTGAATCAGTTGTCACAAAAAATATACAAATTAAACTTATTCTCAGATCTGATAGATGATCATGAAAGACTAAACCATCACCACATCAAAACACACATAAAACCAAGATTTTGACATGGAAACCCTGTTAGGGGAAAAACCACAGTGGAGGTTAATCCACAAGATTATAGCCTATTAAAAGTATTACAAATGGGTAATGCACATGCATTCAAACACACTGCCTAGAGCACACTGCTCAAATACAAAAGGATTACTGCCCAAAGGAAGGCTCGTTGTCTTACAGTCACATTCATATTACATTTGAAAGATTTTGAACTAAGAAAATAACATCTTCTAATGCTTGATTACAGTGTCGATTAAGCACATAAACACTTTCATCTGCTTACTCTTCTTCACACTTTACTTCTTCTTTCAAAAGATTAGAACATTATTCACACTTAGCACATAGCATACATCACACACCATACCATAAACAGTCGATCATAGATATCCACAACTAAGGATAACACCAACTACATGTTGGCCCAACAAAATATGAAATGTGTACAAACTGTCAACCCAAATCAATAAACAATTTATCAATGCGGACCAAACAATGTTGACCAAAACATATTAAGGACCCAAAATAACATCCTCAAATATGGAACACCTTCAAAAATTATGCCTCGAAGATCCACAACACGCTAAAATCACCTTGTCGGCCATGATCATGAAAAACATGAACTCAGAAGAAAATCACCAATCACGAGCACAAGGATCAATGCGAACCAACAACACAGATAGAGCACAATCTAGAAACATCCACAGGCATCATGAATCACCATAGAAGCATCTGCAACAACTCAAATTACTAGAATCACATCATCTTCTTTCAAGAACACCAACTAAAGCAATAGAGCAACTATTCGAACATAGATACTCATAACTCAATCAAATCTTCATGCGAACCTCTTAAACTTCATGTGGATAAAATAGATATAATTTTCAACAAACCCTTTAATACAAAACCTCTTATCATAAATATACTAAGCTAGCCACCATACTAAACTTCACTGCATCACCGACAACTTGTAACTTATTTTATTGCAATTTTCTCAATATCCTCGACATATACAGCCTTAAAAACATTAATGGCAATAGTGTTGACATCAATTACAACCAAATATCAGCAATATCCAACAGTATCCCCCTTTGGCATTGATGGAAACACATGATGTGAAAAACACCATCAGCGATACTTTCTCTTAGCACTTTCTCCCCCTTAGATTTTGACTCTTTTCTCCTTAACTCTTTCACAGTTTTTCACATGACTCTTCTTCCTCTTTGATATCAATGACAAAGGTACACATTATATTTCTCCACACAAGCTCTGAACCACATTTTTGAATATCTAAATACTCCCCCTGAGTAGCAGCCACCACAACATCAATCTGGATCACAAGATATGACTATGAAATACACAAAATGATGCAAGTCAATGCACCTTAATTCTAATTAGTAGGGGTAATCACCCCTAGCTTCCCTCTAAGATACTTAAAATTAACCTCAAATCCAATCTTCAACAAATACTTGTCCAATCTGGCATACCATGCTCTTGGGGCTTGCTTAAGTCCATACAACGATTTCTTCAACCAACAAACCATATCTCCTCATCAGTCAATTGAAATCCATCAAGTTGCTCAATATACACTTCTTCTTCCAGCTCACCATTTAGAAATGTTGAATTGACATCCATCTAATAAACCTTGAAGTTTTTGTAAGCAACATAAGTAATAAATAGTCTTAGAGCTTCAATCCTAGCAACAGGAGCAAAAGTTTCTTCAAATTCAATTCCTTCCATTTGAGAATATCCTTTACACACAAGTCTTTCTTTGTTTCTAACAACTTCACCTTTCTCATTCAGTTTGTTCTGAAATACCCATTTAGTTCCAATTACATTTTTTTCCTTAGGTCTAGGAACAAGAATCCATGTATCATTCTTCTCAATTTTTAATAGTTCTTCTTTCATTGCTTCCACCCAATGTTCATCTTTTCATGCTTCATTGACACTATTAGGCTCATTCTTTGAGATCAAACAGTATTCTTCTGCAATTCTTCTCCTAGTTTGAACACCTTTCTTCTTATGACCTATAATCTGATCTTCTGAATGATTTAGTATTACATACCTTGGAGTCTTAGGGTATTCTTGAACTTCAAGATCTTGTGATCTCACTTTTGCACTTTCACTAGTTTCTTCCTCTTGATTTTAGAGATTCACCAGAATGATCTGAACTTTATTTAGAGTTTGAATTTTCTTTCCTTTATCTGAACTATCATTCTGATCATTTGAATCATATCCGCAGGTTCTAGATGGTCTAACTGTGTCTTCATCAACCTTGACATTAGCACTTTCAATTACTTTCCTCAATCTCTTATTGTAGCACTAGTAGGCTTTACTTTTAGTAGAATAACCAAGAAAGATTCCTTCATCACTTCTACCATCAAAATTTCCTATATCTTCATCTCTTTTGATATAGCATTTACTCCCAAAGATTTTGAAGCGTTTAATAGTAGACTTATGACCAAACAATAGCTCATAAGGAGTCTTACTGGTATCAACTTTGACATGTACCTAGTTGAGAGTGTAAATGGCAGTACTCATAACTTCTCTCTAGTAGATATGCAGAACATTTCCTTCCAGCATCATGGTCCTATAGCTTCTTTAATTGTCCTATCTTTCCTTTCCAGAACTCCATTTTGTTGAGGGGTCTGTGGGGCAGACAATTGTCTCTTTATCCCATGCTCTTCACAAAAAGAATTAAACTCACTAGAAGTGAATTCACCACCTCTATCTGATCTCAAACATTTAATCTTCAGACCTATCTTTGTCTCAACCATAACCTTAAAAATCTTGAATTTCTCTAGAGCTTTAGATTTTTCCCTTAAGAAAGTAACCCGCATCAATCTAGAATAATCATCAATAACTAACATGAAATATTTGTCTCCTTGTAAACTTATGACACTAGAAGGACCACACAAGTCAGTACACACAAGCTCCAACACTTCATTCGAACAATGTTGTTTGCTTTGGAATGAAATTCTAGTTTTCTTCCGTAACTAAAATTCCTTCTGTATAGCATTAGTAGGATTTATCAACTTAGGAAGATCTCACTTCTTGAGTAGAACTTATCTTGATAATATTGTCAAAGTTTACAAGACATAATCTCCTATGCCACAATCAAATTTCATCAACTTGAGCAATCAGGCAACAATTACTAGTAGCACTTAGGTGAAAGATATTACCTTTTGTTTTTGTACCAAATCCAATCACATTTTTGGAACTCACCAATATTCTACACTTTCCATTCTTGAATTGAAGATTTTATCCCTTATCAACCATTTGTCCAACAATTAAGAGGTTATGCTTCAATCCTTCCACATATAGAACATCATCAGTATTATGCTAACCATCAAGAGAAATGGATCCTCTGCCACATATTACACCAAATTTTTCATCACCAAATCTTACAACACCACCATCATACTTTTCCAAGCTCAAAAATTTACTTTTATCACCTGTCATGTGATGAGAGCATCCATTGTCAATCACCCATTCATCTTTTTCTTCTACTTTGGCAGCTATAGCTTTCTCCACATTTATGCAACTAGCATATTCAATAGGTACTGGATCATTTTCCTTGATAGGTAATAAATACCCCATTCATCCTCACTTAAAATCTCTTTATCAAATTCATCATTTGTCACACCTTCATCACTAAGATAATAACACTTTCTTTGGAATCTAGGCTTGTTAGGTCTTGCTTAGGAACTCTTTCTAGAAACCTTGAGGCAAAATGACCTATCTTTTTGCAAGAAAAACATTTAATAGGAAATTATCCTTTATACTTACCTTCTCCTCTAGCTTCCCTCTTGAAAATAAGTGCTTAAAGCTCATCTAGTTTTCTCTCTTCTTCAATCTCTCTCATTTCCTCCTCATACTTGAAGATTTTTCTAGAAGAAATTTCTCCCGATCATATCTCTTCTTATCTTTTCTTTCTTATAAAGTTTTGAATGATTTCAAGTCTTAGGAGCCAGGATTCACCAAACTCACTTAACCTAAAAAGCAACAAGCTTACTTAACTCAACACATGTCTCAAGTTACATTTGTCACAGCTTGATCTCTCAATAGCAAATTTAATTTGTGTTTCTCTAGGCTGTGTAGGCAAGGACTCTGCACCCCAGGCAACAATTTCTATTCTTCCAATGTTCCACCCGCAAAGACCGCCCTGACACACACACACACACAAGTTCATTCACCTTTTGCATAAAAGAAGGATTTCTCTATCTTCACCCACATTCTCAACATTTTATATTTTCCTTCCTTTCAGTGAATCCTAGCAATATTCATGGGTATCACCCCTTCATACAAAGTTTCCGGAAATTCTTTTCTAGATCTCATAAGCAGTCTTTAGCTCCATTAGATTTATCATCTTGGAATCAGTCAAAGCACTCAACAATGCTTCCTTAGCCCTGATATTGTACTAGGATTCCTTGATCTCATCCGCAGTAGGACCATTCTGTGGGATGATATACCTATTCTTTGTAATTGTCCATTAAGGTTCACTAATGCATCTCATATGACACTCTATTTGCATCTTCCATAGCGAATAATTAGTTCCATCAAATCTTGGACTATCCTTCTCATATGTTGCCATCCCGAATCACCTCAAGTGGTCAAGATTCTCTAGAGGAACCTACTCTAATACCAATTGTTGGCAACACAAGGGCAGACAACTGAGAGGGGGGGTGAATCAGTTTTCATGGAAATTATACAAATTAAACTTATTCTCATATTTGATATATAAACATGAAAGGATAAAACATCACCACATCAAAACACACATAACACCAATATTTTTACGTGGAAACCCTATTAGGGGAAAAACCATGGTGGAGGTTAATCCACAAGATTATACCTTGTTAAAAGTATTACAAATAGGGAATGCACATGCATTCAGGCACACTGCCTAAAGGACACTGCTCAGATACAAAAGGCTTACCGTCACATTCATATTACATTCGAAAGATTTTGAACTGAGAAGATAACATCTTCTAATGCCTGACGGTCGAATGCCGCCAACCGCTCTCCCTTCCAAACACCGTCCAACGATTACCACCAACCGCACGTCCGTTCACCAGCCTGTTCGGGCACGAAGGTGACTGATTACCAATGCGCACCAAACAATGCGCCGGTAAATAGTGGGCGACCCAAAACAACATCCTCAAATACAAACACCTTCAAAAATTATGCTCAAGATCCACAACACACTACACCACCCCTAGCCATGATCATGTGAAAAAACACAAACTCTACGTAAGAAATCACCAATCATGGCACAAGGATCAATGCGCACTACAAATATATATCATGATCTAGGAAATCCACAAGCATCAAGCAGGAATCGCCATAGAAGCATCCACAAATCAAATTACTAGAATCACATCATCTTCTTTCAGAACACCCAACTAAAGCAACAAAGCAATCATAGAACACAATTTACAACCAAAAATCTAAGTGGATAACTAAATAAACCTTTTAATTCAAAACTCTTATCATCAATATTCTCGAAGCAGCTACCTTATATCAAATCTCACTTTTACTACCTATAATCAATTGATGGAGTTTTTCTATAATATCCTCAACAGTACAACCCAGTATATTAATTTGAAATAGTAAAGCTGACATCAATGCAAAACTGTATCAACAATATCCAACACCACTTGAGCCAGTATCCCCTGTACAGCTATTCTTACCCAAGTAGTTGTCATGTGCACACTCAAATATTCTTGAATGGGTAGCATGTGTAGATTTGAAGGGTCAAAAACTTAAAACCCTGCTCAGAAATGTTAGGTTTTAGGTGAATGATTTCAGATGAGTGGTTCAAAATATCTAGGTCAAGAATAAAGTACATGTCCAAAATTTAATTCTTTGACTCAATTATTGAAGAAATATATTTTGGAGAAAATAACTTATGTCAAAGCTATGGAACAGTAGAATTTTTTTTTAAAAAATCTTAGAGTTTTTTGTTGGGAAAATCTGTCTCAACCTTGCAATTACATAAGGTTTACTATTTATAGGTAAGTGTAGGGGGTTGCAGGGGGTACCCTCCTATGAGGGGTATAGTGGGATCATCCCCTTAGCGGGGGGTCTGAGGGTTGCACACCCCAATTAGGGCTTGGGGGAAATTCCCTCGAAAACCAAATTTTATATATATTTTATTATTGTAAATTTGGACCGTTCATCATTAGGTCTCAGGTTTGATGGTAGATATTTTGTTGGCTTGACTTTCCCAAAGGTAACCCTATTTTATAAGGGTGTTGTATTACGAATATGTTTTGTGATGTATTTTGAGAGTCTGATAGCAGTTGTGTTGCCTTTGGATATTTGGTTGGTGATGTCTCTTGTGAGAAGCTTACTCTACAAGTATATTGTAATCTTCATGATTTTTGAATAATATATTGGGTAGCTTTTGGAGTGAGGGGTTTTTCTCTCAAAAGGGTTTTCCCTGTGTAAATCACTATGTTTTTGGTATGCATGATATTTATGTTTATTTACGTTTAAGTTTCTATAACTATTGAAAATATCTGTAACGTTTTGTATTATCCTCCTCTCAAGATTAGTGTAGGAAGTTGTTCTACTACCATACCTTCCTTATAGTTTTCCCTCAAGATTTTATGTGACTATCATTTCTATATAAGAGTTTGAATACCTCCCAAATATAATAATGGATTAGTTGATAGGTTTAATTCAAAATCAAGACAAACACTTGAGTAGGTCTACCCCTTCTTCTTTAGAGCAAAATTTCAATACTCAAGCCAATATAAGAGCTAGGGGAAAAGAAATAAATAGCCTTGAAAGAAACTCTATAGGTAACAAAATAAGTAGCTCTAAAAGATGCAACTTTGGAAGAGAAAACAACCAAGAGGGCTAAATTAGTTCACATATTGATTCCTAAGCTAAGAAAAAGAGTAGTGACTCAAATCGAGTATTTTGATAAAATTATTATTTAATGTTATTATTGCCACAAGTATGGTCATTTTATAAGTGAATATGAAAAGAGGTGGAATGACCAATCAAGGTAAAGTGAAAATGTGACAAATGAGAAAGAGGCTAAACTTGAATATTCAAAAGTGTTTATCATGTACAATATGATAAGTAGAACAATACTAAATTTTTCTACCTATATAGTGGATATAACAACCACATGAGTAGAAATTAAGATTTATTTGTATTCATTAATAATAATTTCTAGTCTTAGATCCAAATGGGGAAAGTGAAATAGTTATAGTAGTGTCAAAAAGGATTTTTTATGATATGTACCAAGCATGGTGGAAAAATATAAAATACAACATTTTTATTATTCCCAAGGCATAAAATATAACCTTTTGAGTGTTGGAAAGTTAGTCCAAAAATGATACAAAGTGCAAGTGGAAAATGGAGAGCGTACGTTTGATGGCGACGTGATCTGCGAGTAATGAAAGTCAGTGATGAAAACCAATTTATTAGTGATAGTTTATAGTCTCCTCCCAAGCGCGGCGAGATAATTTGGTTAAAATCCCTGCGCTTAGCGGGCGCAGAACGCGATGCCTGCGCGGCGGCCACGGCATGGCTGGAATTTTAATCCGACGATGTGAACATGAAGCGTTTAAAAGGAGACCTCAAATTTCGTTCTATATAATATATTTTACCTTTGAATTTAATAAGTAATTATTACTCATTTTCATTTGAATTACCACTAAAGTCCCATTTGATAGGGCTGATTGAAAACATCTGAGCCAAATAATGAATCCAAAACAAATGCATTTCAAGTGTTTCATACTAGGACAATAAAAAAGAAACATTCTCAGCAAATTTTGACCTGTTAAGGTGGTCGCATTATAGCTTTTATATTTTTTAAAAGCATTGCAAAATTCATAATTAATTATTTTATTTGGAAAAATACAAAAAAATATGCATCAACACCTGGGTGACATGAGTCCCCACTTATATCTAAAATCTTTATAAAAATTACACATTTTATTGTGTGGCTAGGTACGCATATTACTACCCATGTCCTTTTTCCAACGGCTACCACCTGCGATTGAAATTCAATTTCGAAGAGATTTTTAAACGAACCTGAAGAAGTGAAACCATTTGAACTTCCTTGCATCCAAGCCTTAAGAGCTTTTTAGAAGAATAGATAAATTATTCAAATTCTTTATGTCAAACTAATAGAACTCGATTTTTCTAAATTTTTGCCACTTATGCCTGAGTTTTTCTTCCATAACAGATCCTATGATACTCCCACTTGGAGACTCCTAGCTTCTACCACCAGAGAAGGATGAAAGCATAGTCTTTTCCGTGTACACATATATAGCCCGGGGTTACCAATTATAATAGAGCCTGATGAAAAAATGTGAAGCTTACATCTTAGGAAAATAATATAGATAGACCTTTTAATTAGGAAACTCTAGGAGAGAAAAAAATATTGGAGATGGTGCATATAGACTTATGTGGACCTATACAAACTCTCACCATAAGAAAGAATAAATATTGTATTACCTTCATTTATGACTATAGAAAAAATACATGGGTCTAGTTCATGAAGCATAAATCTAAAGCCTTTGAGAATTTTAAAGAGTTTAAGGCCCTAGTTGAGAAGTAATGTGATCACTTTATCAAGGTCCTTAGATAATATTGAGAAGAAGAGTATGCCTCCAAATATACTTTAAATTTTGTAAGAATGAAGGTATATAGAGAGAGTTTACAACTAGATATACTCCAGAGAAAAATATAGTAGAGAAAAATTATAGGACCATCATGTAGATGGAAAGAAGCATGTTTATGACCAAGGTACGCCCCAATGGATATTGGAGTGAGGTTATTACAATAATAGTAGACCTACTAAAATATGTCACATAATGGACATGCAAAAGTAGATTCCACAAGAAGCATGGATAAAATACAAAGAGTGTAAAGAATCTTAGAATATTTAGGTGTACGTCATACGTATTTGTGCTAAATAAGAAAAGAAAAAAAATAGATGATATAGGATAAAAGTGCATCTTCATAGGCTACAAAAAATAGTCCAAAAAATACAAATTTCTTAAACCTATCACCAAGCAACTTGTGATAAAAAAAGGATGTTGAATTTAGAGAAAATAAATCATGGGATAGCATAGTAGAAACCTCCTTAGTTATCTTAATATTGACACCTATAGATGATAAAGAAGGAAATGAAGATCAATAAGGTGCATATATAGTAGATCCAAATCTTAGTATCTAGCTCTAGAGAAAATCTATACAATAGATTCAATGTCTGAATAATAGCTTTGAAGATCACATATAGCATATTTGGAGCATAATAGAAAACTCTAGAGAAAATATACAACATATCTAGAGCTTGGAACTTAGCTATGAAGACTATTTACAATAGCTTTGGAGTCCACCAATAAACTCTAGATACATATTTCATAGTCTTGTAGCTCTAGTAGAAACAAATCAGATCCAACCCTACCTCCCTAATGCCAAGAAAGATAATATTTTTTTGGAAGATTATGAAAATAAAATGTATGATTAATTAGAAGAAAATTTGAATTTTGTATTATTTTCTCATAATGATCTCTTGTGTATTTTGAAGAAGTTGTAAAAGAAGAGAATTGATGTGAGGCCATGGATAAAGAGATAGATGTAATAGAAATAAATAAAACATAGGATTTAATTGATTTACGAATAAGTAAACAAGTGATTGTAGTTAAATGGATCAATAAGACTAAGAAAAAAGCTAAAGGAAGGAATTAAAATTAATAAAACAAGGTTGGTTGTGAAAGGATGTAAATATCAACTTAGAAGATATTATGAGGAGAAACATTCTCCAATAGCAAGAATCAAAATTATGTGAGAAGTTATAGCAATAATAGCTTAAAACAAGTGGAATGCGTACTAAATAGATGTAAATTTTACCTTCCTATTTAATGGAGTTCTCAAATAATAAGTTTATGTTGAACAATCACCTAGTTATGAAGTTCAAGGATAACAAAATAAAGTGTATAGACTAAAGAAGGCACTCTATGGACCGAAGCAAGCACCTCATGCATGGTACAATAGAATAGAATTTTATTTATTGAGTTATAGCTTTAGCAAAAGTGATAGTGAAACCAAACTATATATTAAGGAAAGTCATAGTGAGCTATTAGGTTTTATATTATATGTTGATTTAATTTTTATGAGGAATGATGATTTTATTATTTTTGATTTCAAATAAGTAATGAAAAAAGAGTTGAAATAACACACTTAGGTCTACTAAAATATATTGTTGGCATTGGGATGAAAGAAATGGATCATAACATTTTTACCTCTCAAATAAAGTGTGCAAGATAAATTTTGAGGAGGTTTAGAATGTTTAACAACAAGCCTACACCAACATCAAAAACCATCGGCTTGAAATTAAGTAAGGAAGATTGTAGTTGTAATATGAACTCAATCTAGTAGAAGAGCATGGTTGGAAATTTATTGCATTTAATGACAACTAGGTCTAATATAATGCATATAGTAAATCTAATTTCTAGATTGTTGGAGATACCAAAGGATACACACTATCAAACAAGATAATCCTAAGATATGTGAATAGCAAAAAGAGCATCAAATAATTTTAGGTTAGTTGGATATGCTGATAGCAATTGGGTAGGCAATGCACATGATAGGAAGAGTACATTAGGATATGTGTTTCATTTGGAATTAGGGTCCATCTCAAGAACATATAAGAAACAATCCATAGTTTATCTTTCTACAAAAAAAGCTAAGTACATTGCAAAAAATGTAATAACATGTCAAGCTATTTGGCTCTAGAGAATCTTAGCAAATTTGAGGGAAGAACAAGAAGATGGTGCAATTATTTATGATGATAATTTATCATTAATAGCCTTAACAAATAATCTAATTTTTCATGGATGAAGTAATCCTATTGAAATCTAGTATTATTTTATAAGGGAGCTTGTAAAACACGGAAAAATCCAAGTTTAATTTTGTAGATCAATGCAGTAGTTCACTGATATTTTCACCAAGACACTTTCAAAAGATAGTTTTGAATGCTTAAAAGGTAGTTTGTGAATCATGGATATAGAGACAACTTTAAAAGTCACATATAGTCAACTCTAGAAATCTCTAGAAAACAACATCTCCAAAGAGATTTAGTATTTCAGCTCCAAAAATGTATAATGAATATGAAATAGATACAAGATTACAAATCCCGGTGTTAGAAATAAGCCAAACTGAGACTAATAATGGACTAGCCATAAAAGGACTGATAATTTAGTGATAGAGCACTTCAACAACAAATAGAAAGTCTTAGATTTGAGTCTTAGCTAGTCCATGAGCAGCAACTCAACATGATATCGGAGGCAAGTTAGACTAGGAGCTCCAAGAACCTATAGTGATGCTTATAGGGGGTGTTGGAAATAAACCACACTTGAACCAATGGTGAATAGTCACAAAGGGCTAGAAGCTCAATAGTAGAGCACTCCAATACCAAATGAAAGGTCCTAGATTTGAATCCTAGCTAGTCCATGAGTAACAGCTCAACATTTTCTTATATTATCCACCCTTGTTCCCTTGAATGAGTGACCCATCCAACAATAGTTGTTTTCAAAATGAATATCCATATCTTGCATTCACCTAGAGACAACTATTGATAAGAACAACATACAATATAGGCCCTCATCTATAACACCACCTCTTGCATTAAGAGTCCCGAAAAATACTTGCAGTCAAAACCAAATCCAAAAATAGAATATTGTATTAATCTTTAAAATTAAAAGTATACAAATTAAAAACTAAAACATTACCCTAAAATTTTATTCAAACTAAAACTGAATAAGATTTGATTGAAGCTGAGAGACTAATCATACACTGAATACTGCCTGAGACCGATTGTTCCATTGGCAGGAACTCATAAGCAGTCGTTGGGAAAATAAAATCAACGGCACAGACGATTCAAACGACATAAATAAATGGTCGCTGGGAACATAAAATCAACGGCACAGATGCCCACAAAAATCACTGGAGACTTTAGGTAAACAAAAATACTAAATAATGCACGGGTGTACGCGAAATTCAGTTGGACAGATAGGAAACCTACACTCAATCGATTGTATCTTGTCTTCCGGATGGTTTTTCTGAAACCAATCAAAAAATATATTATGAATCCTATAAAATCTTGTAGAAACTTCACCCGTGGGAACAAAAATTACGGAGCAGCCCGTCTCCAATTCAACAATTCTACCCACTACAGACTTTATAAAGTCATTATACATAAACAAGTATAATCTATGTAACTGTGCTGATACGTTTTCCCGACTCAAGCAGACAGCTTAATCAGAGCAGGTAAAATACATACATCTGATGGGACAGCAGGCTACTGGGAGCGTCGTTTTCTGCATTGCAAATTGCAATAGAACGTGAAGAAACACTATAAATAAGAAATGCCATACTACAATTTCTCAAAGCTGGTTCTTCATTTGTACGAGCTAGCAATGGCGTCTGGTTCGAAGATAGGATGTTGTATCCTGCTGGGCATTATATTTGCATCGACCCTTCTTGACCGTGCTAATTGTGATGAGATAGCCCAAGAAAAGGATGGAGGTGGTGGAGGATTTGGTCCGGGTGGTGGTTTTGGCGGTGGTGGTGGTCCAGGAGGAGGCTACGGCGGTGGTGGCCCAGGAGGAGGCTACGGTGGCGGTGGAGGACGTGGTGGTCCGGGTGGTGGCTATGGACCTGGAGGCGGAGGAGGCTACGGTGGTGGTGGTCCAGGAGGAGGCTACGGTGGCGGTGGTGGACGTGGTGGTCCAGGTGGAGGCTATGGACCTGGGGGTGGCGGCCCGGGAGGAGGTTACGGTGGCGGTGGACGTGGTCCGGGCAACTGACGGGCTCTACTTGGATGGTAATGAGGGACTCGACCGACAGCAACGTAATCTTAGATATGCTACTTAGTATTATAATAAAGCTGGTTCTGGTCGCTAGCTGCCCACTGTAATCACAGTTTTAACAAGGCTTTATATAGTAAATATGATTCCTCAATGTTAGATCAGCACTTATATTGATATGGTGTTCTAACATAATCTTAGATATGCTACTTAGTATTACAATAAAGCTGGTTCTGATCACTAGCTGCCCACTGTAATCACTGTTTTAACAAGGCTTTATATAGTAAATATGAATCCGCAATCTTACGATCCCCCTTTATATTGATATGTTATAATATTAATGTCACTTAATCTAGTTTTCCCGTATTACTGATTGCACATAATCTCATTTAGTTGTTATCTCGGACACATTTTCACTTCCTTTTAACCTATAAATAATTATATTTCACCTAGCTTTACTTCCTCAAATATAAATTAATTGATTTTTATTTTTTTAATCATATATAGCTTCTAATAAGCATTCCACTCTGCATTCCACTCTTCAGATTTACTTGTCCTGAAAATAATAATTTGTGCTTTCTTTAACTATTTACTAATTAATAATAAGTAATGTAAGATAATGTGTATTTTAAAATTTTATAACAGAGGCAATATTTATTGATATCTCAAAAATAAGTCTATCATGTTGGGAGTAATAACAGAGACAGTGCTGTCGAGCTCATTTTTCATGGAATCACAAGTGGAAAATGTGCAATATTTTAATAATGTTTTGGAAAGGGTAAATGTGGGATTCACATGGGAAACTTAACTAGGAGTAGAAAACAAAGGGGGAAAGCAGGGAAAAAAGGTCAATCATCTATGAAGACTAATTATTAAATTAAAGTAATAATTAGGAAACATGAGAATGAGTAAGTCAGCATGAAGAAAAGATAAATGACATGGGTAGGAAACAATATAGGCTAGGGAAATGGATAAATATGTGATAAAACACACACAAAATTTAATGAAACTAAAATGGTGATAAATGTTTAGTAAGACACACTAATAACATTACCACATAATGATATTCATGAACAACTTGTATCCCATCTTGGTGATATCAACATTATTCTTCCTTCCCTCAAGTGTCTTACCCCATTAGTTAATTGATATAAATTTAATATTATATCTCTCCCTTCATGTTAAAAATGTGTTCCACCACACTTAATGGCCACTGATTATGAGTTGCCACTTGATATTCATAATGGTCAATGTTGACCTATTTTAGTCCCATGGACTTAAATAGCCTCATAAGTGTTTTCAAAATGTTTGACAACCTTGAAATGTCTTAAGTCATATGTTTTGAGTATCAAGCCTTCAAAGGGGTAATTAAGATTCCCAACAATGCTTGGTTCTCAATGAAACCATAGCCTCCTACAAAGTAGAAAGAGATAGATAAAGAGAGGTAGGGCCAGGAAAAGCAAAGGTAGCAATTGGTTCGATAAAAGGAAGGAAATTGAAGGTTTTGTATAGAATACAAATCAATGGTTCTAGATCTTGGTGACTTCCCAAACCCAATAGAATCCTAAGGTGTTGGGACCAACCACAAAAGTATGGTGAAGAGAAAGTGGGGTGGAAAAGATATAATGGGAAACAAATTCAAAGGGTTCAATGGGACCAAGAATCAATGGTTCTAGCTCCTAGTTCTACCATAAGCCTCAATAGCAAAATGAAGTCAGAAAATTTGAATTTAAGTCTGTATAGTTGAGGATTAAGGTATTAGAATAACATGATAATTCCTCTGCAATGCCATGAATTCCACCAAACTTCTTATCCTCCCATCTTTGACCCATGGTGCCTGGATAGATTTTAATGCATTTTCCATAGATCATAAGGGGAAATAAGTGGTTCCCATGCTTCTTTACTATTGCAAACATTATATTTGTGATATATCATCTCTACAAGCTATGGTTGCATCATGGGAAGATTTGATTGATAGATAAACTAATAAAGAAGATTCTTCTTTCGTAGTCAATTGGATCGCATAGTACACATGTTTGTAGGCCATTGGTGTATGATGGCTCTAGGGTTGTTTCTCTTACCACTTTATTTGATATTTCCAATTCCTTTATGAGGTTTAAAAGCACATCATGCTCCTTTTTAAAATGTTTTATTTCTTTCGTTTCTTATAGATGCTTTCAATTTTATAGCTTTTCTATTATAAATAGGCTCCATGCCTCTAAACTAATAAAATCTCCATATTTTTTCCTCTTCTTGCTTATTTCACTCTATGCAAACTATCTACCTCTATGGATAGATGAATGTTTTACTATTCTTCCATGTTATATGTTGTGTTAACTTCATTTGTAGGTGTTAACTATGGATCAACTCTTTCCCTCATAATGCTTGTCAAATCCTAACCTTCATATATGCCTCTAGGAGTCAGTTTAATAGAGGAATATGCAAGTTATTCTAGCATTTTCTTCTTTTCTCTATGTTTTGCTAGGTAGAAAGAATCATGCTTAATCTAGGTACATCACCACCCTTTCCCTTTTATTCATTCCTTCTTACCTTTTTCCCTAGAGAATTAGTAGAATAGGATTATTTGTAGGATTATTCATTGTTGGATTGGACCAACACTATTGCATCTAGATTAGATAAAATTGACCTTCTCTAGAGGTTTGATTTCATTTGCAAGATCCCACACATTGAGATAAATCCCATGTTTCACTAGAATGCTAAACAACAAGTTCAACAAGAGTGCAATTCTAAGTTATAATTGTCAACAAAGATTTATTCTCAATGTATTCTATAGAACCTCTAATTTTAAAGATAAAAGGTGGCATATGCATGCATACAAGGTCATCATGAATTTGATTATTCATGGATAAATTTTACAACTACTCACACATGCCTTGTCTTATCTGTCAAATAGGTGTAATATTACCACATAAATTGTTTTAAATTTTTTAGATTTGATCCCTCTCTTCTCACTCTTTAGTCTTTATAATTTCTTCTAGGCTTCATCAATTAAAATTTTTATAGGTCTCCTTATGGTTGTATAAATATGGTTTATGCTATCATGTAAACATGTTTCAACTTTCTAATATTTAAAATTAAATATGTTCATATGCTAAAGAGTTTATTGGTCATGATTTATAAGATTGTGATGGATGGTAGTGTGTTTTAGGTCTTATATTCTTTTTGCCTTATCTTGGAGAATGCATGTTGGTTTTATACTATGAATTAATGTGTACTTGTCTACGTATGCCTATAGAGTAAATTCAATTATTTACATGTATATGAATTTCCACTATCCATATATATCAATCAATGTTATTTTTTTATACAAGTACATTCACATAACATAAGTTGATGTAGCCCCACCATAGGTCTATTTATATTAATATTTAGGATAGTTATTTTTTCATTATATAAAAATTTGATTGGTTGCCATCCTTTGGTACAGATTTTCCCACCCATTTGACTTATCTAACACTGTATCCTTTTCTTAACCCTTATCCTCCTATGCCTTTTTCCTTTTGCTAGTATATTAGGCTAAATTAGCCACTAAAGTAGTTTCCTACTCTTTATCATATATTAGAATAAGAATACCTTTTTGTATTAAATTTATGATATCTTTTCCCCTAGTATATATAAAAATTCAAAATCCACCACCAATAATTACTTTTTATCATTCCTAGTGGGAATCAACATAGTCTTCCCATTGGTTTTAACACTTAATTTTTTTTATTTTTTTATTTTTTATAATTTCATTTGTTAATCTCATTGGTCCTATTGAATATTGAGATATATATTTTCCTTTCAATATGCTTCATTCCTCTAAGTCTCTTGTTGGTTTTGTGGAACCTTGTATGATATAAATCCTTACTAGGTCTTAGGTGACAAAATATTCCTAGGAAGATTCAAACTAGTATAACTTTCTCCATTAGGATAATCCCAAGAAAAGCACCTCCTCAAGTTCCAACACTGATGGTTTCCATTGTTCCTAGCATCTAGATATTGATTTATATATGAATGAATCCTTTATTCAATAGTAAAATTCTTACCATCTTAGACTCACTATATGGGATGAGTTACTTATCACTATTATGAAGGAATTTCCATTTTTAATAAAAAATACTCTATCACTCTAAAAGATCATATCAAATATATATAATTGTGTATATTGTAGCATGGCATTGATAGGGTGTGACTCTTAAAAATTTCATTACCTCATTTAGAAGCAAGGCTAGATATTTATTCTATGAAAAATTTGAGAACATAAGAATCCAATGTTGGTATTGTCTTAGGAGGATCTTATGTGAATATTTCTAAAAAAAAGAAATTATATTTTAAATTCTAGCAAATCAAGAAATTCCATGTTGAGTCCCTTTTTAACTTTATAAAACACTTCTAAAAGACTTGGGAAAGGATTACCATGGTAATTTAGCCATATGTAGGGATAATATTTATCTATTAATTCAAATCTATCAATCCTAGTGTCACTCTAATTATTCAAGCTCTAGGAGCTAGTAAGATTCATGGTATTTTTTATCTATCCCCTTAGAATATAAATAAATTTATTCTTAAACTAGAAAAAATATTCAAAGATAAGATGTAACTATTTTCTTAGATATTACTTGGGTATGTGCAGGATCATGATGGGCCATAAAGTGGTGATACATGATTGGTATGTGTAGGGTATGTCGAGATGGACTTTGCACTGCACTGATGAAACTAAAAGGATTTTAAAGGAGATTCTCAGCTCCACCAATATAAAATATTCTTTACTTTAATTTTACCAAATAAATATTATCTATTTTATTTGAATTCATGACTAAAGTCCTAATTGATAGGTTGATTGAAAAATATCTATAGTCACAAAATATCACATTTTGAATATGAAAACCTGTCACATTCTCTATGCCATAGACAAGAAAACAGAATTTCAAATTTTAATTCTAGTTGGTGTGTCTACATACATTTTTAAAATTTTTAAAATAGAAATAAAAAACTACACTTAATTATTACATGAAAAAACAACAAAAAAATATGCATCACATCGGGACATGAGTCCTCTAATTTATATATCTAAAATCTTATAAAAAATGCATTATTTTATTATTATTAGGGTGGTTAACAAACACCTACTTTTTTCCCCTGAATTTAAGTACTACTGCATTGAAATTCTAAATTTTCAATTAAACAGATTTCTTTTAAATAAAATAAACCTAGTAGTTTAGAAACTACATTCAATTTTCTACAAATTCTATTCTTATATATTTTTTAAATAATATATATAACTTATTCAAATTTTTATGTCAAGTTGCCTAACTCTATTTTTTTTGAATTTTTTGCCACTTAAGGGCCTATTTTTTCCATGATGATCCTACACATACCTACTTCTCCCTTTCCATTTTCCTACTTATTATCATGAAAAAAGTGAAATGTACTCCACTTAGCCTAATATACCTACTCCATATCCTCCAAATAACATCTTCTTCTTGTTTACAAAATTTAGAATTTAATAATAATTTATTGGATATAATTCAAGGTTTCACCAATAATGAGACTACCATGGAGAACATTAGAATAATTTATCCTAATCCAATTCCATAATGAATATACTCCCTATCCTTCAACTATTCATTTCTATCAAACTACTCCACTCATCCATTTATAGTGTCCCATGCCTTGTTAGGCACTAGGGGAAAGTGATTACATCATACTTTTGAATAAATATTGATATATTTTTCTATGTCACAAGGTGATTTGGATACCTTCCATTGTAAATTAAATTTAAAAAAAATTCCACTATCTAATGAGTAAAAATTCCTATCAAACTATCCTCCACCATCCATAATTTAGATAATCTCAATCAATACCAACTTGCTATCCAATCCAACATCATATTATATCAAAACCATATAAAATTTCTTTTTTCCTAGTCTTTCTATAAGTATTGATCCATTTTTTATCCAAATTATCATTATTTAGATGTATCCTTCCAAATCATCTTGTTATTCTTATCATTAATAACATAATCCTCACATTATTTTTATTGTCAATAATGATACCATTATCATTAATCCATTAACTAACCAATTTTAGCTTCAAGGTTAAAGAAAAGATCCTAAGTGGTATTTGTTATCCTTGCATAATCATCACCCTTCATTTTTAATCATTATCACCATCACCATCTTTATCATTTCACCATTATAATTTCATTATTTCTCTTCACATCATTATCATCATCATAAGCTTCATCACTTCAACATTATCATTTGACCATCATCGTCTTCATCATTTTATCATTATCATCATTGTCCTTACACAAATAAAACAAATAAAAAATTGAAGTTTAATATCCACAAACATACACACTTGAGATATCAAACTTTCAAGAACTAAAAATATTCTTCAATAAAATATAATTGTCACATCAACTACCAATCATCAAATTTTCCTATTTCATCAAATCCTTTTCCTTTTGAAAGATGCATCCTTCCTCACATCAAGCATAATCATCATCCATTTATAATATTAGCACCTTGGTAATAGGTTATACTGCTATATGTTATATGATTATTGATTGTTTACTTCTTTGATTTATCATTTATTAGTGGTTTATATTTTATGTTTGACTTATCTCTTTAATCTTTTGGTTTATACTTTTTTATTTTTGATATGTGTTTTTAACCCATACTTTTCCTATTCATGGTTCTCATGATCATTATGTATCATGGTGTTCTTTGAAAAGTATGCATTGGGCCATGGTCAATTATGTTTGTGTGTTGTGTTTGTTGCATGTTCTCTCATAGGACCATTGTAAGGTCAATCACTTTGATATGTGATGGGAACTCCTCTCCATGTTTGCTAGATTACCTCTACACATACCCACCAAGTATTTTAAATTCCTTGAGTGTGTTGGGCATCCTATTATTTTTGTTTGCTTGAGTGTTAGTCCATGCACTAGATACATTGTCACCTTGGTCCTAGATATTCCCTAGTACATAAAATTGATTTCTATATAAAATATGGTTTCTCTTCATATGCTAGCGTAGTAAATGATTTTGAATAATTTCTTTTCTCCATGTCTAATCATCAATTATATTCATTTCATATCATCACTTTCTATTTTTCATTTTCTTACATCCACCTTTTCACATTCTTCCATTCTTGATCATTTCATAATTCATCATTCAAGAGCTCACTTGTGTCCTATTTTGCATGGATAATCTCTCAAGGTGCACCATTATCTGATCATTCAATCTTTCATCATTTATTCCATAAGAATAGGTCATCATCAATTTATTATAATTTATTTATTCCCTCATTATTTTCTCCACACAATGGACAAATTATCATTTTTTCATCTCATCCATCTCATCATAAATACCTTCTATTTTCTTTGAAACAATCTTACTTCAAACATCAACATTATTGGGATTTTAAGGTTTCTTAACCTTAGTGAGTCCTATGATTAATTTATTAATTATTTTCCCTAAGTTTTTAATTTAATTTATTAAATATAGTAAATATTTGTTTCCAAATTACTAAGTCACTTTATGGGACCCAACGAGGAGTTGGCATCCTACATGCAAGGTGTGAGAAGGAAAAATTATGACACGTGTCACATGGGTGCACCATTGGGAAAAGGTAATGTTTTAGACATAAAAATGGGTGTGACATTGACATGTAGTTTTTGTGGAAGCAAGTATTGACTAGGTCCACTTCAGTGCTAGTTTATCTCTTCAGAAAAGTGGAAGCAAGGAAAGTGACACTTGTCACTTGGATGCCCATTTGAGCTTGGAGAATTTGTTAAAAATTCTAGGATGACTACCCTTATGCCCTGTGGCATTTTTTTGACTTGTTTACTAAAGGTTGAAGAGGAAAATTTCTTAATGAAGACTAAGTTGTCACTCAGAGTGAGTAGGAGTTATGGATGAGTTATATTTTGGCAACAAAGTTGACTTTATCTATGGTACGCCTAGCATGTGAGGTTGCTTAATTTTTGGGGCTATAATCCTTTCATTTCCTTGCATATTGTTGTGTGTTGGTGCATGTACATACATGTTTGATAGGTTGCTAATCAGGCTACTTTAAAGTCATGCATGTTGCCAGTTTCAGTTTGCATGGATGTAGAGATTGGGAGATTGACACATGGAAAAAATCAACACCCATGTATGAGATGTATTTATTGATGCCTTAGTTTATTTGTGTAGAGAAATTGCTTATAATTTTCTAAGATTTTGTTATGTTGTTGAGTTCACTCTAGATTTGTATCACAATGAAACAACACTTGCAAGAGCATATAATTTGCACATTGTATTTTAATAGCTTTTATTAGAAATATAATTGATTTGTGCTTTGGTGTGTGGGTTTTTTCCCAAAAGGGTTTTCCCACAAAAAAATTATGTTATGTTTTTTAATGGTTTAAATTTAAAATTAATCTAATTGCATGTGCATTCTTAAGTGAAAATGTTAAAGGTAAAGATTTGAAACAAAGTTTTGCAACCTATTTCCTAATTCATTTGCATTAGGGAAGTGTTTCCACACTTGTCTTTCTTTTCAATCTCAAAGAGGGGTGAAATGTTGAAACCTAAAAAATACCATCTTCTCCTAATCACCTAAGTCATTCATTCATCCCCTAGGAATTTGTTGTTTGTGTTGGCAACACAAGGGAAAACAACTAAGAGGGGGGGTGAATCAATAGTGATAGAAATTATACATATTAAACTTATTCTCAGATTTGATAAATAAACATGAAAGCATAAACCCTCACCACATCAAAACACACATAACACCAAGATTTTTATGTGGAAACCCTATTAGGGGAAAAACCATGGTGGAGGTTAATCCACAAGATTATACCTTGTTAAAATTATTACAAATTGGGAATGCACATACATTCAGGCACACTACCTAGAGCACACTGCTCAAATACAAAAGGCTTACTGCCCAAAATAAGACTCACTATCTTACAGTCACATTTGGATTACATCCAAAATATTTTTAACTAAGAAAATAACATCTTCTAATGCTTGATTATAGTTTTTATTAAGCACATAAACACTTTCACTTGCTCACTCTTCTTCACACTTTACTTTTTCCTTCAAAAGATTAGAACAGTATTCACACTTAGCACACAACATACATCACACACCATACCATCAAATGGTATAAATAATCAATCATATATATCTGCAACTAAGGATAACATCAACTACATGTTGGCCCAATAAAATATGAAATGTGTACAAACTGTCGACCCAAATCATTAAACAATTTATCAATGTGGACCAAACAATGTCAGCCAAAACATAGTAAGGACCCAAAACAACATCCTCAAATATGAAACACCTTTAAAAATTATGCCTCAAAGATCTGCAACATGCTACAATCACCTTGTCGACCATGGTCATGAAAACCATGAACTCACAGAAGAAAATCACCAATCACGAGCACAACGATCAATGCAGACCAAAAATATAGATAGAGAATGATCTAGAAACATCCACAAGCA
>VDFB02156101.1:0-11385 GCA_007258455.2 Sequoia sempervirens | reverse complement strand
TTATTCTTGAAACTTGCATGTTCATGCGACTTGAACTAGAGACCTTAAATGTTATGGTTTTTCTTCCAACTCAAAGGTTCAAAGCTTTTTAAATTGTACTTAGTTGTGGCTTTCTAAATATTGTATGGTTCATATAGGGATGGTATAATAAGGAGGACCAACTTTTATTAGCAAGTAAAATTGGGAGGGCTGAATAATGCACATGGATATTTTTCCTATGACAGAAACATTAGAACCAACAACATTGAAATGTTGATGGGTTTTCAAAGTTCAATACCATCCAAAATAGCTGAGGCACTCAACAAAGCACACTTTAATAGGAAGATAAATAGTTAAAGCCATGACTAAAGTTGGATCATCATTGTGGAAAGGAGAAAACATATACATAAACTCCTAGCCATTCATAAAATGGAAACCATATGCCATTAACAAAAGGCTAAAGCCTGCACCATAGGAAAAATAGGACTAACCCCACCAACAAAAATCAAATGTGATTTACAAGGAGCTTCTACCCATGCAAGATGGTCCAACCATAGTACAAGGATGGTGACCAACCACGATAGAAAAGATGTGTAAGTCGCCTTTGCTATTGATGTTATTATAATGTAAGGTTCAAACCTAGCATTTCCTTGACCTTCACTCACATGACAGCTTGTGGAAGCTAACATTAGTGGTTCGTACTTGCACACTACATTCTTCACATTTTGAACCTCTTGATGAGGGAAACATGGGTGCTCTAAATAGTACTTATCAAATCTTGACGTTTATTAGTTCCAACCAATTGAGAGCAAACACGCCACTTTTCAAATAGTTGATAGATCGAGCGAGTGTGTTTGTATTACTTATCAAATTGTATCCCCTTGTGTGATTATACTTTTTTTCTTTTTAATTAGAATATTCAATTGCATGTTAAGTAATGCAACAACATAGTTAATTTGAGTGGTGGAGCCATGATTGATCTACATGCTATACTTAAATCTTAGATTGAGAAAATATATGTTATTTTCTTTGTTTTGTTTTAGTGTGGAAGTAGGAGGGTGATGGCTTGGTGGGAGAGGAGAGAGAAAGGGGAATGCATTGTTAGGAGTGAAGACAAGTGTAAAACAAAAGTCAAATGCATGCAAACAAGAAGAGTTACACCTAATACTCTCTTGATGTGCTCACAAGATGAAGTGGATGAATGTTGGAAGAATGCATGTTGGTTGCTTAGGAAACCAACAACATGACTTTAGGATGAGGTTATTGATTAGGAAAATGGCACCATGATGATAGCATATAGATAGATAATGAAATGGACATCATGATAGTATGATTTAATGTGTTGTTGAAATGGAAGGAAGGTCTTCAATTTATAGATTTTCCAAGGAAGAATTGGAGGGCTGAGATGCAAAGTTGATGGAGGCGAGGATAATGGAGGCATGGATTGAAGTTGTGGCTATGTAACAAGTATCACAAAAGGGAAGAAAATATTTAATTAGTGTAAGATGAGATGGAGCTATGTTACCAGTTTGCTGTTGGGGGCCCCTCAATCCTGCTCCAGTTTGACCTAGGTCCGGTGATCTAGTCTGGTGTTCGGGTCCGACCCCTTGTGGGTTCAGACAAGATCTGGTCCAGGATTGTGGGTCCAATCTGCCCGAACGTCTGAGACTTGAGAATTTGGGTGTTTTTAACTTTCTTGTTGACATTTTTTTTTTATTGACTTTTTTTGACTTATAATCGTCCAATTTGCCCCCCTAACCTTAAAATGATGTTTTCCATGAAGGTTTGTGTGGATTTGAGGTCTTAATTTGGGTCTTATTGTGAATGAAAAATTATGTACTCCATGAAGGTTTGTGTGGTTTTGCAGGTCTTAATTTGGGCTTGGTGGTGGGGGCTTTGTCACTCAACCCCACCTTGGATCAGCGCATTGGGGACGCTGCCCTCGAACCTCACAAGGGGTGCTTCCCCTCAACCCTGTTGGGGGTGTTGCCCCTAGACCCCCACAAGGGGTGCTGCCCCTTGACCTCGCTGGGGGCGTTTCCCCTCGACCCCACTGGGGGCGTTGCCCCCAAACCCCTGCGAGGGGTGCTGCTCCTCAACCCCATTGGGGGCATTGCCCCCAAACTCCATTGAATTCATTTGATTTGCCATGTACTCTCCAAGTCCAAGTTTCCAAAATTGCCTACAAGTCTTCATCTATAATATCGTCATCCAATTGGACAATCTTCCCTGATGCTTACCTACAAGGAGAAATGCAACAATGTAGTTAATTTTAATATATAATATATATCATGACACTTAGGTTTAACTAATTGACATTCTAATGTTTTTATTTTTGTGGTGGTTTTATTATACAATATATATGATCTTATGTGTGATATTTTGAACTTAATTACTCTTGTAAATATGTATATATTTTTTGGTTATTTTGTGTTTTGTATGGATAAACCCAAAATGAACCCAACTCCAATTTTTTTTTGACTAAACCTATGAATCGAACCCTCAAACCAAAACCGGTAACTTATAGATGGATACAAGTGTAAAATCAAATGGAGGCTACACATGTGTGACTAAGGCAATATGCCTAAGCCAAAAGTCAAAGATGAGGTGGAGGCTTGGGAGGATTTAAAGCTTACAAGCTTGCATGCTCACACATTTTGGAGCATGGGGAGAGGGGACATATGGAAAATGATGGTGGATTTAGGTTTTAATGCATGTGAGGATATTTGATGGCTAGGATTGAAAGTCTACAGATTAAAGAATTAAGAATAGAACAAAAAATAAGTGGAATTAATTGTGGATTAATTAATTAATTAAGTTGGAGGAATTAGGTATTAAAGTTATTTGATTAACTAACCTTTATATTTGAGTAAATATAAAGGTATAAGGAACTAGGGTGACGATGTGCAAAGTACGTGATAAAAAGTGCAAATGCAAAGATATGCTTTATGGCACCATGATATGGAAAGGCATGAGACCCCTATGGCAATATGGTGAAAAGACTGTAATAGATGCAATGCAATGTCCCCATTTCAGGGCTCTCTTGCTTTGTAGATGGAGATGGTTTTTTGGGTTTGCGTCTGCTTGATCAGAAGGGTAATTTGATGTTACCAGTGAGCTCAAATATTTTAGAGGAGCTATTTGATGCTTTTGGATGTTATTTTTGGCTTCTAGTTTGGGATCCAATATTCTTGTATAGAGTTTTTTATTTATAGAAAGTCACTCGATTGACTCCATTTGTTATTATTCTTCACCGGGATCGTTCTAGTGCAGTTAGTTTTGGATTCTGATGCATTTCGACAATTTCCGCAAAATGGGTATTATTAATGGCTATATTTTAATTAATTTACTAAGGTCGCCAAATATTAGTTAAAATATTTAAAAGGCACCTTAGTGTTATAGCTTGTCAGAACCAGGATGAAATGTTTTAAATCATGGAAGCATTAAACAAGGACTTTGTGTGTTAAATTATCATTATTTTAATAAACAGGTCTTTTTTGGATGAAAAATCGTGGAAGCGATAAACCTGAGACCTTGTGTGTTAAGTGTCATTTAATAAACAAGTCTTTTGGATAATCATGGAAGCATTAAACAAGGACTTTGTGTGTTAAATTATCATTATTTTAATAAACAGGTCTTTTTTGGATGAAAAGGGGAGTTTAAATTAAAAAGTGAATTTTAAATAGAAGCTTCTTGAGTGTTTGGTGGAAAAAGTATAAAAGGAGGTTATGAGAGCTCATTTGAGTATGTTTAGTTCATTCTATTTCTCTTTTTGAAACCCTTGTGGGTCGAGAGAATGAACCTGGTTTATCTCAGCCTTTGGAGGACGAAAACCCTCTAGGGAAGATCAGTTTCAGTGGTGCAATGATTCCACCCTAGCTGGTTTGAGGGGAGATCATTCAAGTCTTCCTTTGTGGGCAATTTTGCACAAGTTTGTGAGTCTCCTTCGGAGACAAACTTGAAGATTGGCGATTAGATCTTTGCAAAATCTGGTATTGAAGACTTTTTGCTAGTTAGCTGGTGCTAAGGGTTTTACATTGCAATTTGAATATCTCATACTCAGGTTGTGGGTTTATGGTGTACTATTCTGCTCCATGTAAGGCTGGGCGATTGTTCTCCTAACAATTTGGGCACCATACTCATACCACCATATGGTCGTGATCACTCAGACCTACATTCACGTTTGTAAGTTGAAGGGTTTCATTGCTGGGCTGATTTACAAGTTAATATCTGCTTTTCTGGAAGTCGTAGAACTTCCCAGTGCCTGGGCATGAAGTTGGAGGCCCTATTGTTGAGGATGTGAGATCTGGATGACTTTTCCTTGAGTTGTGAGCCTTGCAAACTCTGGCGTGAACACTGGAAAGCTTTGGGAGAGGCGTGGGAATCTCAGAGGAAGTCATGGCTATCATTTTCTGCTGACTTTGTGTTCAATGTTGTGTGGGAGTTCTTGGAGTTTGTGGTGTTGAATCCAGCCTAGGCAGCTATTCTGAGTTGCATACAAATCAGCATCAACCTGGAAATTGTCTGCAGTATTAGTCGGGTATTTATATAATGAAATATCACTAATTTCTGTATGTATGCATTGCTAATGAAACTCAGAAATTTCTGTAATTGATTTTCAAACAAACTGTACATCTTCCAGTTGGTTTTCGGTGTTGGAAACTCAGTAATCTGCACTCAGGAAAATGGATTTAAAAGGTTGATATTGCACAGCCAGAATAAGCTAAATAGCTGTAGCTTTCATTCTGAAAATATGCATTGTATTACAGTCTTATTGCATTGAATGAAGATGGAGTTATGATCCGATTTAGTTGTTTAACATACACGCATTTCATATGGTCAAGTTGTAAATTACCTAACCTGTATTAGCTCTGGATCTGGATTATACTTATATCTGCAAGCACTCAGTATTTCAAATCATTATCATTGAATTAAACCTCTGCAAACATCAGACAGTTGCATGCAATTAATTTGACAAAATGATAATATGTCAAATGGAAAAAAAATCGTAAAAAATATCATCAAAATTAGTAGGGGATTTTACATGCAAGCAATGAATATACACACAAGCAACAAGAGAGCATGCACAACAAGCCAAAAGCAAACCAAGATTTCTCCCTTCATCAAGCTGAAAACCAATTGATTGATTGTTGTATTGATGATGATGAGGATAACAATGCTAAAAATGAGAACAATTCATATCCTAGGATTGTGTTGTTAATGATAGAACAACATGAGGATTGGGAATGATATATTCCTTTGAAAGTAATTGGATTAAAATGGATCAATGGATTATTAGTCGATTTGGATCAAAATTTATGGATTCTTTTGGATGACGCACTAGATTGCATAGTTGGATTGCATGGGTTTGGATTGATTGCATTTGGATGGACTGCTTTAGATGTTTGGATTGGATGGGAGGAAAAATGATATATGGATTGGGTGGAATGGGATTGCATGAAGGATTGGGGAGAAAGGAATATAGTGGATATGATGGTTAGGATAGTGGAATGGATGGGAACCCAATGATAAGGGTGAGCCAAGGCTTGGGATAAGGATGGGAGTATAAAGGGATTACTTGGATAGGAGATAAGGGGATTGAGTGGATGGATTAGGGGGGTGAGGATATGAGATAATGGTGATAGGAGATAGGAGGATATTTGGGATGGAGGACTAATGGAGGGAGGATGTAGGATTATTGGATGGAAGATGAGAATGGAGTGATAGGAGGATGTAGCTCCAAGGTCTATGTTGTAGAGGAATAAGATGCTCCATGCTAGTTGTAGTGCAATTGAGGATTGAAGTTCATAAAAGATGTATGAGATGGAAGGATGGTGTGCAAGGGGGTAGGTGGTAGAGGAGGTAAGGTTTGTATTGTCTGAAGAATGCATGGATATGTTGCTGCTATTCTTTATCAAGATAAAAGGCAGAAAATGAGAATGAATTGGATAAGATGGGAGGAAGGAGATAGAATGAGGGAGATGGGATGAAGTGGATGAAGCTTGCCCCCCAAGTGTAGAGTGCAAGAGGATGGGGGATTGCATTGATGCCTATTTGCTAGGTTTCTATCATGGTACTTTCTTAAGTTGCCATGAGAAGTGGTTTTTACCATTGGATAGATTATTTCTCCACTTTTTTTTTTTTAATCTTTTTTATTTTTTTATTTTGGATAGAATAGATGGATGGGGAGAAGGATAAGTATGTGGATATCTAAATGTGAAGATAGTGGATGGGTGATAGGGAGATGGAGGAAAGACTCAGTGCCATTTTCCATGGATGGTATCCTTTGAATAGATATTGCTATGGACCATGGTAAGTATGTTCATGCTCATAGATGTAGTGGAAGGGGGTATGAAGTGGATAAGGAGATGGGATAAGTTTTTATGCAAATCTTTAAGTAAAAAGGTATGTGATGGAGAATGGGTGTTGGAAGACTTGTGGATGAGTGGTGGGAATGTTGTTAGGACCAAGATTGTACCTCCTTGATTAGTAGTAAATAGATTCAAGTGGATTGTGAATTTAGAGTTAGATGGGGAAATTGTTGCGATGATGGATTTTAGGATTAAGGACCCAAAAATTGATTTAGGAGATGATGGAGGACTTAGGATGGTGGATTTTGGGATATAGAGGCTCAAAATGGATTTGGAAGCATAGAGATTCTTAGATGGAGGATTGAAGAACTTAGGAGTGGAGGAAGCTTTTGGAGGAGCAGATTTGGATGCCGACTTGGATTGTTGTTTGGGATGCATTACTTCTATTTTTTTGCTTTGGAATCCATATGCTTTTTGTTTTTGATTTTTGCTTCATGGGCCTTTGTGGTCTTTTGGATTTATCTTGTTTTTGGATCATAGGTTTAGAATGTGATATAGAATACATATCCCATACTTTGGACTTTGTTAAAGCACTATTCTTATGTGCATGTACAACACTAGTGAAATGTTGATATATATAGAACAAAAATTCCAATCTATAGGATTGAAATACAAAATATGATGTTTGTGAATGCATGGCTACATAAAAAAACTATAGACTAGAGTCTTTGACAAGGCATTCTTTATTTTGGGACACACTGGAAAGAAATGGGAATTTTAGATGTGAGAATGCCAAATTATAGGATTAAAGCATATAGGATTAGTACTTGTGAATGTAATCAAACATAAAACTATTAAATTGAGTTTTTTGGTGAGACATGTTTTTAGGCATGTACGTCATGGTTGAGATGGATATATACAACATAAGAATGCTAGGTTTTTCAAGTAGGAAATAATATGTAGCACATGGGAGTTTGAGTCCATAAAATTAGATTATATTGGGATGTTAGGTGAGGGACTTAATATTATATCACCATGTACTACATTAGAGGAAGATGGGCAAGTAATGGGCAAGAATGCTAGATTGAAAGACTAGCGGATGTGATAAAATTCTTCTCAAGATAAATCTGTACCAAAAGGCTGAATCACCGAAATATACCGAGCTAATTTTTTCGAATTTTCAATTGTAAGTTACACCAATAAAGCACCCATTAAGGTATTAGCTCATAAACTAAAAACGACAGCCGAAGCAACTCTAACTTAATGTACACCAGATCCCGGCGTGGGCAAGGTGTGAGTATTGGTCAGAGGATCTGAATGCAAAAACAAAACTGGAAGGAACTCTAACCAAGAATGGCGCCGATGATGGCGAGCATATGGTCAGAGGATCTTCTACCACTACAAGTACTGAAAGGGAACTCAACACCAAGTATGTGCTACCTAATCCAGTATAGAGTTGAGGCGACCATATGGCGGAGTGCTAAGAATTACAATGCAAATTAAGTAAATAGGCGGCAAGCCAGCCTCTTCCACTTATTCAGTGGGCAGTTACAAACATTGAAATTGTAAGAATAAGAAAGATGCTGATAGTACTACTGTTCAGCTTACAATATGTTGAAGAATGCCTGCAAGATCAAGAATTAGAGAATCTCAAAGAGCTGCAATAGTAAGGATGTCATCCAATAGATCAATTGTGAAGTTCTAACACCCACCCTTCACTCATACACAATTTTCCAAAGTCTGATATGACAGACCAGCAACATGAATATCAGACCTGCTCTCTAATTCTTCAATGAAATGCTCATATCTCACCCAATACCCACCCAAATGAAGTGAAATCAAAAGCTGGAAACTCTAAGAAGTGTGGCGACCAAGATAGGAGACCTCTAACAACTCAACTACCCCGTATTTATTTCCTACACAAATCCCAATGCAAACAGAATTGTACGGCCCAGCAAGAGGGGCGACTTCTTTAGATAAATTCAAGTTCTTCAAAATAAAATCTGCAAATTGGTGGAAAGGGGCGCCCACCCTAGACAAGAAGAAATAAACAACACCCAGAATGATATCTTTTTGTATTTTTGAAATATGAATGAAAACTACAATCAGCTATGTCCTCAGCAACTCCAAAAAATAACATGAAAATTCAAATAACTGAACTACAAATGCATTAACTCACAACAAAGCAATCCTCACTACAAAATTCACTCAAAACAAGCAAACCTCTCCACTAGGTGCTGTCTCACAAGCACGAAGTTGAGCCTAGCTAGGAGGCATTCATTCCTCGAAGCAATCCTCTCACCATTTCGGCAGCATAACTTTACTCAAGATGTTGGATAATGAAAATGAAGACCAAGACCTCCTTTTATAAACTTGTGATGACTTTCCAGAAGCTTCTAGAAACCCTAACTTTCAAATTTGAATTTTCACCTTTCCCTCCAAAGATGGCGTCCCTTTTGTCTTGATGCAATTTTGACTTTTAATTTAAAATAATCTTTCACCAAAGATGGGCGTACCTTTTCAAGCAATTGATTTTGAACCTTAAGGAAATATAAAAATACCTTCATGAGGCGCCACCCCTCAAAGTCCCCTTATTAAGAACAACTTAAGTTGTTTTCACTAGACCAAGGGGTCACAATATTAAAATATAACTTTAAAATATAATATTTTAAATCAACTGAACAAATCTCACCAAAAATGCTTCCCAAGGTCAAGATTGATCAAAGCAACTGAAATGTCTGAAGATGAGAGCCAACCGTGCCGAAGCCAACAGGACCACTGCCAGAAATAGAATTTACTAAAAATAGTAAATTCGTGAAAGTGCTCAGAATGCCAAGAAGAACACATCACCGAAAAGCTCACGAAAAACCCAGAAGGAATCCGCAGTTCAATCACCAATCTGTGAGCACAAGAAACCACCAACCAAGAAACCCTAATTTCACCACCGAAGGCTTCCACGGTCTCCGTGACGCCACAATCTGGCCAACCGGCTAAAGCCAAGCACGAGAAGGGGACATTACAGTCCGCCCTTCCCAAGATTGCTTGTCCTCAAGCAATCGCAAACCCGGATGCTGCAGAATCTCCTCATTCTCCCAAGTCGCATCCTCCATGGGCAAGTTCTTCCACTTCACCAAATACTCTCTAATTGTTCTTTTCCTCAAAGAACGCTCTCTGGAATCAAGAATCTCCTCAGGAATCAGAACTAACTGTCCTTCTTCATCCAAAGGTGGCAACTGTGATGAAGCAATAACGTTGTGTCCAAGTGCCTTCTTGAGGCGAGACACGTGAAAGACATTGTGCACTTTGCTACTCGAAGGTAGCTCCAACTCATACGCTACTGCTCCCACCTTTCTGATAATCTTGGACGGCCCATAGAAGCGAGGCTTGAGCTTCTCAGCTCCACTCTTCTTGAGAGTAGACTGTCTGTAAGGCTGTAGTCGAAGATAAACCATATCTCCAACCTCAAAAGAGCGCTCAATACGTCGCTGATCAGCATACATCTTTTGCTGATTCTGTGCAATCTGCAGATTGTTCTTCAAAGATTTCAAGATATCTTGACTCTGCTGTAACATATCCTTGGCTTGAGGGGCTTTGCTATCACCAAACACCAAATCAACAAAGCTAGGAGCCTCATAACCATAAAGAGCCATGAAAGGTGACATCCTTATTGACATGTGAAAGGAAGAATTGTAGCAATACTCGCCTAAGTGAAGCCATTTCACCCATGCTCTTTGCTGTTCTGAAACATAGTTCCTCAAATAACCTTCCAACCACTTGTTTACTATCTCTGTTTGCCCATCAGTTTGAGGGTGATAACTAGTGCTTGGAGTAAGCACTGTACCACTCATTCTGAAGACCTCTTGCCAAAAGGTGCTTAGGAACTTGCTGTCCCTATCACTCACAATGTTTCTTGGCAACCCATGCAATCTAAACACCTCATGAAAAAACAGATCTGCAACTTGAGCTGCTGAAAATGAGCTGGTAATGGCAAAGAAATGAGCAAATTTTGTCAATCTATCTACTACAACATAGATACAATCTCTTCCTTGAACTTTGGGTAAACCAGTGATGAAGTCCATTGAGATGCTTTGCCACTTTTGATTGGGAATGGGAAGAGGTTGCAGCAGACCAGCTGGTAGTGTATGCTCATTTTTATTCATCTGACAAGTAGGACACTCCTGAATGTAACGTTGAACTTCTCCTTTCAACCCTTTCCAAGAAAATCTTTCTCGGATCTGCCTATATGTCTTGAAGAATCCCTGATGACCAGCAAGTGGAATGTCATGAAATGTCAACAAAATCTTCTTTTTGAGCTTAGAATCAGCCACCAAAAAGATTCTACCCTTGTAGTGTATCAGCCCTTCAACCACCTTGTACCTTTCGTCATGAAAAGTACCCTCTATGATGCTGGTTGCAAATTGATTTTTGGCATAATCAGCAAGCAACATGTTCTTCCAATCAGCAGTAAGCTCACATAATGAGCTCAAATGAGGTCTTCTGGATAAAGCATCAGCCACTATGTTGTTTTTACCTTTGACATACTCAATGTCAAAATCGTAAGTTTGAAGCTTATTCACCCACTTCTATTGCCTCTCGTTCAAATCTTTCTGATGCATGAAATGCTTGAGACTATTGTGATCAGTCTTGACCACAAACTTGCTCCCCACCAAGTACTGTCTGAACTTGGCTAATGCATGCATGATTGCAAGCATTTCCTTGTCATAGATAGAGTAGGCCCTCTCAACTCCTCTTAATTTTCTGCTCTCAAACACGATGGGATGTTTATCTTGCATTAAAACAGCCCCAACACCTTCACCGGATGCATCACACTATAGCTCGAAGGGCTTGGAAAAATCCGGAATAGCAAGAACAGGACAAGAACTCATTATTTTCTTAAACTTGTCAAAAGTACTCTGAGCCTTTTTTGACCAGCAAAAAGCTCCCTTTTTCGTGAGGTCAGTAAGAGGAGCAGCATTCTGTGAGTAACCCTTCACAAACCTTCTGTAAAATCCACAAAGGCCCAAGAACCCTTTCAAGTGAGTCAAGTTCTCAGGAGGTGGCCAATCAACAATAGCCTTGATCTTTTCAGGATCAA
>VDFB02156100.1:0-12731 GCA_007258455.2 Sequoia sempervirens | reverse complement strand
GAGGATGAAACTCCTTCCTCTGTGAAAGCATTCATTGGTTCTCTTTCAATGGCTTTTGGAATACCACCTCCTTCTAATAGGTAACAAAAAGCTTTGTTATTTTTTATTTTAATTAGTTTATCTAGTTTTAGTTTTATTTCCTCTTATGGAATTCAAACAACAAGTTGTGGTTCTCCGTCAGTTACACGTTGCTATGAAATAAACTCTATGAGATGTAGATCTGAACAACTTTTCCACTGCAAAATTTATGTGTTATTTTTCATAAAATTGTTTTGGGGGAAAATCCTATGTTCCTAAGAAATTCAACAATTTTCTTGACTTTTTAAGTCCAGTATGAATTGAACTTATTATTTTTGTTGTTTATTTTTCTGATGTAATAATATCTCTTTGTAATGTAGCTGAGACTAAGATCTAGAGTTTGAAGCACGTACGTAGAGGAAAGAAAATGTTGAGCATTTACAGTGGAAGCTTTCTTTTCCTATTTCTGGATGTATGCTACTTTTACTTATACCTGTATCATTTTTTGGTCGAGTAAGGAGCAATCTGTCTGGATTACTAGCCTGCTATTTTTGTTTCCACCTCATGCTTAACTTTGGTCAAATAAGTTCTACTTTGGGAAGCTTGTTCATACATGTTTGATTTTGTGCGATTTTAAATCGTTCGATAGTACAATTATTTTAGAATGGTGGGCCAATTATTTTTCCCAATTTTTTTAATCGCGGATGGTAAAGTTATCCCAACAACTAATTTATCACGATGAATCTAATTATATCTTCTATGAACATTGTCACATTACGTTAAGATATTGTCTAATTATATCTTTTATGAGCTTTGGCACATTGATATTGTCTATTGTGAAGTTTGATGGTTGGATTTTTGTTACCCCCAAATGTATAGTTACTATTTACTATTACTACATCGGGTAAATATGAATGTAATGTGAATTTTGGAAATGAGTAAAGTATGATTGTACCTTGTTATCAATATGGATGTTATCTCATTTGATGTTATTGATGTTATTCATGGTGAAATATTGCATATATGTGAATGAAAGGTTATCGAATTATTATTATTCTAACTTTAGAGAAGTTTATATATACTGCATATGTTATGAACAATTGACTACCATGTGCATGTGTTAGTGGATGCAGGTATATGTTCCATTCCTCCAGGTGGAGGGAAAGTATCACTCCGGAGAAGATCTTGGTCGGGTAACCGATAAAAGTAAACTATCTGAGCATATACGCACACCACATTATAATGATTGAGTTGAGTCAATTTGTGGGTAGTAGGTAAGTCATCCTTAGTTTTTATGTCTGCATTTGAGAGTCTTGTTTACATCTGCATGCATTGGGTGATGTTTATCTATTTGAGCTTTTGAGATCTTTCTTGTACTATTACAATTATATTGACAACTGCGATGCACGTGGAAGTATGTTTATATTTATGCACATGCATGTCAATGGGATCTAACGACATGTATAATCATATGTATAGATATATTGGACATGTGCACACTTATCAATATGATGGTAATCGTGAATGGCTATATGTGAAACGAATGTGAACATATATATGTGTATAGTATATCCATGTATCCATATGTATATGTATATCGATACATGTGTACGTTGGCGAATGGCGACACTCATACGGATGCATCGATATAGATATACCTACACATATGTGTACATAGAGGCATATACATTTATACATATATATATATATATGCATACATTCAATATAATGTGTATATTATATACTATCTTGCTTGTACTCACACACACACACACACATATATCGAATGTATGCTTACATTATAGAATTACGATGTATATATATAATATGTAAATATATATACATTAATGGATATATATAAATATACATGTTAAGTATTTAAGCATGTATATATATACATATATATGTATATTATATATTATATATATAATAATATATATATTGAACATTATATATATATGTTAATTGAGATCGACTGTCTCTTATTCATTAAAGCCGATTTATAAGGTTGTGTTATAGTTGATAGAGACCAGTGAATGAAGGTCAATATTGACCATGTCAATGGAAGTTGATTTAATAGCTTTTGACTGCTAGTGGAAATTGATTATCATAGTGAATAACACATGATATATGGTGTAGAATTGCACTTGATATTGTTGGTTGTAGAATGTTTGACTTGGTCAACGCCTTTAATGAGACCATGCTTAACTTTGTCTTACATATTAAGCTATTTATGTTGATTCATTTACCAGATGAGTCGATAGAAACCTACTGTCATAATTCAAAAGTTGACTAAGTTCGATTACACCAAATATGAAGGAAATAGATAGCAAAAGGTGCCACCTTTGAGTCTAAATTGTTGTAGTTGTCTTCTCTTTGTGGAAATTTGAATTCTCCATGTGCATTTGAATTAGTCTTTGGATTGTTGTAAAGGAAACTAGTCAATTTGTAGGAGGTTTTCTTGAGTCTGAACTTATTTGATCGCCACCTTATTGTTGAGTTGCTTTGCATGGAACTTGTCTTTTTGCATGCCTTAACTATAGGATTTGAGGTTACTTGGTTGCTCTATAAATAGTCGAACCATTCCATTAAGAAGGATGTGTTCTTTCAAGAGATTACACATCTTTTGCATTTCATACTTTTGTATATTTCGAGCCATACTTTTCTTTGTATTGTGAGAGAGATAGGAGTGAGTTCATATAGTTGAGAGGAGATTATATTTTGAGAGAAGTAAGCCATCAATAAGTGAGATAGAGATAGTGAGATATTATTGAGAAGTTATTTATCAATCCATTTGCTATTGGAGAGGGCTACATTGCTCTCATTAGTTTGGATAAAGCGATAACAGGAATGAGGATCTCTTCTTTGTTATTTTACTTTGAATGGTGTGTTTTGCATGCATGGTTGAGATGTTTTTCCAATATATGCATTAGAGAGTTTTGATTACTTTGAAAAAGAAAGTGAAGTTATTATGATGTTTTCATTATGTGTTTTTATGTACTCCATAGTATGAGATGGGTGTTTATCATAGGCATTGTATACTAGGTATGATTTAACATGAAAATCACATATGGTGCATTTAGCTAAGTTATTGATTTAACTAGGAAAGCTTGTGTTTACTCCTAGGATAGAAAATCTAGTATGGGAGGGATTTTAAGTACTTACATGTAAGTAGGGTTATCCAAGTATATAGGTTATCTTTGGAATGATGGAGTATCCATTAAAGGAAATACCTAACTTGTGTACTTACTAGTTAAGTAGGTTTATTCCAAGTAGATTAATATGGTTGTAGGTTATCTGGGATGATGGACTATCATGTAGCTATTACACCCCAAATGTAGAGTTACTATTTACTATTACTGCATAGGGTAAATATGGATGTAATGCAAATTCTGGAAATGAATAAAGTATGATTGTACCTTGTTATCAATATGGATGTTATCTCATTTGATGTTATTGATGTTATTCATGGTGAAATACTACATATATGTGAATGAAAGGTTATTGAATTATAATTATTCTAACTTTAGAGATGTTTATGTATACTGCATATGTTATGAACAATTGACTGTCGTGTGCATGTGTTAGTGGATGTAGGTATGTGTTACATTCCTCCAGGTAGAGGGGAAGTATCACTCGGGAAAAGATCTTGGTCGGGTAATTGGTAAAAGTGAACTATCTAAGCATATACACACACCACATTAGAATGATTGAGTTGAGTCAGTTTGTGGGTAGTAGGTAAGTCATCCTTAGTTGTTATGTCTACATTTGAGAGTATTGTTTTTAGAGATCAAACCCTAAACTACCTATATGATTAAATTCACTGCCTTTCCGTCTATCGTGTTAATATTAATTTGGAAAATTAATATCACACCTTTTGTCCCATACCGGTAAAGTATTTAATTTAATAATTAACACTTTGCCTTTCACCTTACTCCTCTCTAAATTAAATAAATACGCTAATTTATTTAATTTAGTCATTTTCCCCCTTTGATTTAAAATCAATTTAAAATTCCTCACTTTCTCTCTCCTTGTCACATCCTCCATAACCTTGCCCCTTAATCCGAATTAATTTAATTAATTCATGATTATGATGTGCATCCTCTTAATCAAGATTAATGTTACATCCTCCTACATTTTCCACTTGCCTCTAACCTTCCATTAATTAGCCTAATCCAATGTTTGCACAACCTTAACCAAGGTCATTAGCCATTTTTAGCACCACTTTTTGGTCAATTCTTCCATTTTTTCTTTTTTGGATATTGACTCTCCTTCCCATGAGAATTTTTAATTCTCATTTATTTATCCCATGTCTCTCTCCTCCCTATGTGAATTTTTAATTCACATTCCATTCTTCCACGGCTTCTAGAACCTTGGACTTGTCACAATCTCCACATGTGACCAAGTCCCACCTTTTTGAAGCCCACCTTTTATCCTCTAGATTATCCTATGAATGTGAATTTTTAATTCACATTTATCCTCCCAACCACCTTTCCTTTTCCCATGTAGATTTTGAGGAATTCTAAAATTCCTCAAAAGTCCTCTAATTCCCACTTGCATATGCAAACCCTTTGTGGAAATCTCCTCACCTCCCAAGGTGCATGTCCTTCCTCCACCCCATGTATCTTCTTACACCTCACTACACCTCATATCCCTTTGTCCACTTCACCCTCCACATGTCAATATGTGAGGGCTTGTGGGTTCTCAACCCACCATAGTCCTTCATCTTGGCCTTGTTGGGTGTATCTTGACTATTGAATTCTCTAGAGAATTTAAATTCTCCTATAAATACCCTCTCCTCAAGGGCATTTTCAAGACTTTATATTTTCATAACTATATGCTGCCCATTTGAATCCTCAATATTTTACCATCATTTAGCCATCTCTTCAATCATCTTGCACATTGAATCTTGCATTTTAGTCACTCAAACAATCATCTAAGGAGCACACAATCCATTCCAAGCAAGGGCCAATCAAAGAGATACCAACAGCAAGGGAGGTAAAATTGTTTGCATTTCATTTTATTTACATTCCTTTTAGTTGTATCACTCTTTTGGCTAATCTTGAGGTGTCCCTGCATTTTGCTATTCAAGCACTTCTAAGCTATTTTGGGTACATTTAGAGTAGGATAAATTCCTGCATACATTTCGCACGACTTGGACCTACAAATGGGTTCTTATATTTAACCCTTTGTTTTAGCTTAAGAACCGCGGCAGAAAAGGTCACAGAAAGGCTAAGCTACTGCTTCGCTACGTAGCAGCGGAAGTCAAGTCATTGGCAGAAAGGCTGTCAGCCTTCGTCAGAGAAAGGCGGAAGCCTCTTTAACCTTTATTACGTAAAGGAAGCCTCTAACCTTTGCTGCAGCGAAGCTTCCCACTTTTGTTGCGTAGCGTGGAAGCTTCCATCTTTGCTGCAAGTAGTTTTAAGGCCCTCATTTTTGTCAGAAGGGCGGAAGCTTCCAAAACAAAGACAAATGGAAGGTAAAACAGTCATTTTTGCTTCGTTTTTGCTCCCATTTTTTGCTGTTTTCAAATAGTAACCCTCTAACATCATTTTGGCAAGGATAGTGGTGTGTTTTGCTAACGTTTTGTAGTGTATTGTGGTGAAATTTGACCAAGGACGAAGAAGAAGATAGCTAACAGTTGTTTGCAGGGCCATTTATTTGATCAGATCTACAAAAAAAAAAAAAAAATTATCTTTGTTGTTTTGGAACATAGTTTAATTAGGGGAGTAAACTTCATTGCTCGCTGTGACTGTATGTTCTTGTGCTACCCAAGGGGGCATTAATTTGTTTTCGCTTTCCCCTTGCACTTCATGTGAGCCTGGGGAGTAGTTGGAAACAGTTAGTGTCTTATTTCTAGTGGGACCTACTTGGAGATTTCATCACCCCAAGGGACGATTCCAACTACGTGTACCCTATGGGTATATAAAGGGGGGAGAACGAAAAGCAGCGCCCTAACCAAATACCACGTCAGAATTGGCAGAGCTTCAAGCTAGGGGTGATACCTAGATAGACGTGAAGAGTTGGTCCAGCCTTCGGGGTGATCTCACAAGTTCCCGACGCCAGGACGGGTCAGTGTTCATGGTTGTGCTCAATGGCCTGTGAGAGGAGACACGGAGACCCCTTAGAAACCTTGTGCATCCTAGGGATTAAGACTTCGCTTTGCCATACCCTTTTAATATTAATCATAGGATTGTGTTTGCTTGAAGTGTTTTCTCGTGGAAAATCAGGAAATCTTCGGGATACTTTGGCCTTACTCTTATCATTTTTGCGCCCTTGCTATGGTGGTGGCCTTGGTCATCAAAACCAAGCTCACCCCACCTGTAGCATGAAGCGCCTGATTCTATCAAGCAGAAGGCAGAACGCCTCTCATTTTGTCAGCAGAAGCATGAAGCTCTCGATTCTCACAAGCAGAAGTTATGGAAGCGCCTCATGGCTTCTTCAGTAACTGCTTCACTGATTTCGTTGGGTTAACGCTCGATTTTGCTGTAGAGGGGCGGATTTCCCCTCCTGGACACCCGAAATTACCCCATTTGGATTCATTTAGCCTCTAAATCACCGTTTAATTGTCCCCAACCATTACCGCATCATCCTAAGCCTTCATTTTTGTCACTCTAAGCCTCCCGAAACCTTCATTTTATCCATTTAAACCTCCATTCTATCACTCCAAATCTTCGTTAATCATTTAAACCCCCATTCATTCTTCACAAATCATCTTTAATCCACCTTTTTCATTTTAATTTTCCATTCACAAGTCAATACCCTCACCTAACAAACATCACAACTTTACCATTCACACCTCCCAAACACCACCCATAGCCAAACCGTCCTAACCTTGTATTACAAAGTGGTTACCTAAATTGACTATAGCACTTGAAGTTGATTATTAGTCTTTAACTTCAACCCCAATCAATTCACTTCTATCTTGAGGTGAATTCGGTGTTGTAAGTTATCATCCTCGGCCCAATCAATCCATTCCTAGCTTAAGGTGGATTCGGTGCCGTAATCATCCTATTAATCAATCAAAGCTCTAGGGTCACTAAGGGTAATCTCACATGATCAAGCTTAAGGTCCCTCTCTCACATCTTTCGTATCAAATCCAAATCTAATCCAATCCAATCCAAATCCAAATCTAAATCCAAACCCAAATCCAATCCAATTGAAATCGTATCCAATCAAATCCAATCCAATCCAAATCCAAATCTAAATCTAAATCCAAATCCAAATCCAATCAAATCCAATCCAGTCAAATCTAATCCAATCCAATCTAAATCCAATCTGATTAATCGAAATCCAATTGGATCCAATCCAAACCCCATCACAATCAAATCATTCAACAAAGACATTAACCTACTCATCTAGCATTTGCATGCCCGTTCAGACTCGTTTACAAGCAAAGAAAATGGCCGACCGTCAAGCTCAAAATGCCTAATCCAACAATCCCCAAGATCCCAAAAACACCTCATCAGATCCTAACAAAGGTACCAACATCACTCATGACCCCCATAATGGTACTTCATCTCACTCCAACACTGAGAATCATAATAACTCGCCACATGGAGAAGAAAGCATGGTTAATCAACCTGAACTCACACTTGAGGAACATTTTAGTAACCCCGCCAATGTACAAATGACTGACCGTTTGCTCGAGAAACATGGGGAAGAAATATTGGCCCATCTAATTGAGAAGGGTGTTAAACCCCCCTCCAATGTTGACTTGTCCAAATATAGGGGTGCCCCATCTAACGTACTCCAAGAGTCCCAAAATGCATCTGAAGGTTCGTACTTCTCCAATGTTCCTCTAGTCGAGGGTTGGCACCAACCTGAATTTGGCAATGCCGTTCTTTATCAGGTTAATTATCCCCCACATGCTTCGACCTCAGCTATAGGTGGACCTCCAGTGCCTGATCCCAATAATCCTTTTGCTTATGGCATGCCACAAAACATCCCACAACCTCCGCCATTAACATTAACCGCACCCCCTCCTTCCAACCAACCTCCAGTCAACATTGGGGGCACCTCCTTTGCTACATCGCTTCCGCCTCCCGGGACCACCAACATACCACCTCAACAGGTTCACCAATCTACCATTCTGCCTCAATTACCTCCACAAGGCACACCCCAGCTAAACATTCCGAGCGGAACCCAACAACCCCCTCTACAAAATATGCCTACGCAACCTCCGCCCTCTCATCTGCAACAACTTATACACAATACTTTGGCCTCTTCACAACAACCATCCTACCAATCACAAGGCAATCCATCTCAACCTACTACCCAAACCATATCTCCCTTTCTCGCGTCCGTTTTGCGTCCAAAGGTCCAACCACAACATAATATCCCACCTCAATCCATACAACACTCGATGCCACAACAACAACCTCCACAACACTACTACTATCATAATCAACAACAATTTCACCAACAACCATTTTATGCGACTTCCCAACAATCACAACATAGCCAATACCCCCAATACCAACAAACCAACGCACAACAATACCCTCAATATCAACAAACCAACACACAACATCCTATCCAAGTTCCCCAACAACCTACCCCACACCTTCACCAAACAAATTCATATTATGCCCCACAACAACAACCCCCATATCAACAAAATCCCCTATCTTACCAGCAGGCCATGTCATCATCCAATCATCCAAACCTGAATTTCAACAATCTGACCCCCTTTCAGCAAGATCCTTCCTCATTCTATCATCAATATCCCCCCAACCCACCACCAGCTAGCTCCGATTTATTGGAAATCAAGGCCGCACTTAAGGATCTTCAAGTTGGGTCTACAAAGCAATCAGTCAAATTTGAAGATATATGTCCATATCCATTTGATCCCTCCATCTCGTTGATCCCATTTCCTAAACATTTCGAGATTCCAAAATTTGACAAATACAAGGGAGACAAAGACCCTAAGGCTCACTTGCAAGAGTTTTATGCACAGTGTCAAGAAGTCATGTACAGTGATAACTATCTCTTGTGCTTGTTCCCACAAAGCCTAGCAAGCCATGCCCTAGATTAGTTCATGACTCTCGAAAATGGGTCTATAAAAACTTTTGCAGACTTATCAGAGCAGTTTGTATCCTACTTCTCTTTCAATTTGCAAAAGGATACAGACACCTTAGATCTCCTGAAAGAGAAACAACGTGATGGAGAAACCTTTACTAGCTACCTCCAACGATGGTGTGCATTAGCTAGTCGAATGAAGAACCCTTTGAAAGAAAAGGACATGGTCACTCTTTTCGTGGAAAATTCTCATCCTGACATGGCCCACAATTTTAGACTACATTGTGTCACCACTTTCGCCGAGGTAGTGGAAAAGGGACCTATCCTTGAACGTGCCCTTATTGCTAAAGGACACATCAAAATACACAGTCATGATAAAGAAAGGTCATTTGGAGATAAACCACGGTTCTGGAATAAGAACAAGAATGCGGTAAATGATGGAGTGACAGACACCAAACATGTCCAAATAGCTAATGCATCCCAAAAGCAACAGCAGTCTATACCCAATGCCATATCTGTACCACAGGGGGCACCTCATCCCCCTCAACAGTCAAACCAAAATAATCGGGGGAACACCAAACGTCAATACGCCCAATTGGGTGAACCCCTAAGTGTTGTTTTTAATAAATTGTTACAAATCAATTACCCCATCGCATACCCTGTCACCAAGCCATTCAACGAGTCAAAACCTAAACCAGCATGGTTTAAGGAAAACGAGTATTGTGACTTCCATAAGATCAAGGGACACTCGTTAAATAAGTGTCAAGGTTTGAAAAATTATGTCCAAGATCTCATTGATCGAGGAGATATCAAGGTTGACCCTAGTCAACCTTCGTCGTCCAATGCTCAACTGCAAATCTATCAAAATGCCTTCCCAAGTCATAGTCAGGGTCCTAGCACCTCCACTAGTCATCCCCAAAACAACAGCACCAATAATGTGAATTACAAGAATGTGCCTTTCAATTATGAAGGCGTTATTCATTACATTGAGTAGGTCGAACCCCGAGTATCCATGATACACGTTAAAGCCAAAGACCCTCAATGTGTTGTGACTACACGACGAGCCCGCATCACCGTCCCTGCAGCCTCCACACCTATCCAACCCGCTCCTATAAACTCTCAATATAACATTCTTGATCACCTAAGGAAGACCCCCGCTCATATATCCATTTTGGATTTGCTTAAGTCTTCCCCGGTACATCAAGAGATCCTCAATAAAGCCTTGCAGGAGACCCACGTACCGAATGACATCAACCCCACACAATTTCAAGCTTTGGTGGGGCACTTGGCTTTGTCTCATCACCTCCACTTCAGCCAAGATGATATGCCCAACATTGACGTCAATCACAACCGCCCCCTACATATCGAAGTCATAGTCTCCCGTCATAAAATTAAAAGGGTCTTGGTAGATAATGGCTCTGCCCTCAATTTATGTACTTTGAAATTCATAAAAGAGGTAGGGTATACTCAAGCGGACCTAAGCAACTAGATAATTACAATCAAAGCTTATGACAATGCAGAGAGAAATTCAGAAGGAATCATCACTCTCCCTATCCAAGTGGGACCTGTGCTCCAATATACTACCTGCCATGTCGTTGATCTGGACTTACTGTATAATCTCCTCCTTGGCCGCCCATGGCTCCATGCTATGCAAGCCGTCCCATCCACGTACCATCAATGCCTCAAATTCCCAGTCAATGGGCAGGAGGTCACCAACTATGTCGACCCCCAACCATTTGAGTATTATCGAGCTTTAGAAGCATCTTTTCCCCATTTACATTATTGTCCTGGGGTCGAAATGGGGGCGTCCCAGTCATTATCCTCCAATCCATCATCCACCGTAATCACCACTCCTTCCTCCGCCACTAATCCTTCAGTCACTAGAGTCCAGATCATTGACAAAGGGTGCGGTGAGTATGAGATGCATACGGCTCTCAATGTAGCCACCATGCCGCCGTCACCACATGAGTACGGTCAACCTTCACATGCCACACAAAAGGAAGACAAGATCATCACCTTCAGCGGTAAAAACATTCCTACTACCACTTTCAGATCTCTGAATGTCAAGGTCGATGCACCCAAGGAAGACATAAGCCAATGGGTATACCAAGAAGAGCCCGAACCAGAAACTCCTCTAAAGAAATATTTTCAAGAAAAGTATCCTTGGCCAACAAAATTCATGGAAAAGCATAACTATCAAGGTAGAGGCCTAGGCAAAGAGGAACAAGGGCGATTGCAACCCATTGATACACCACAGTCACCAAAGAGAGTAGGCATTGGGTATGACAGAAAATAGAAAAGCCCTGCAACGTCCTCTAATACTTCCAATAGTATCACCATGGACGATGGCTCATTGGAAGACATACCCGAGGAGGAATCCATCATACATGCATACGATGACGTTGACAACACTGACTTATCGTCCCTATTCGAATGCCTATCTGTTTGCACCATTAACTTATCCCTTCGTCACCCTGAACTCATTGATTGGGACTTACATAATACCACACCTGTCAGTATGTCTGCAGACACATATGTCAACCTTATGGGATTGGGGGAGGATGAACACTCCAGTCGCAAAAATAAAAATAAGAAAAGTAAAAAGAGGTCATCTAGTGAAAACCTCCCTGAGGCACTTCCTGACCTGGAAAAAGTAAAAATAAAGGACGCATTTGAAGGCGAAAACCTCAAAGAGGCGCCGGAAGATGGAGATGTTCATCTTCCCCTTATGGGAACTCAGCTTTCTACCAGATCATCTATATTGATTGAAGAGACGCAAGAAGTCAATTTGGGAACTGCTGAAAGTCCGAAGATCACCTATGTAGCCAAGTCACTCTCTGAACAAGAGTATCCGATCTTTGTGCAGCTACTCCAAGAAGGAATCATCAACTTTGCCTGGTCATACTCAGATATGCCAGGCTTAGACCCTGCTTTAGTGGTTCATCACTTAGACATTCGCCCAGACGCCAAGCCTGTCAAGCAAAAACTCTATAAGATGCATCCACAAGTCGCATTATTGGTTAAGAAGGAATTGGAGAAGTTACTGGACGCGGGTTTTATCAGACCAATTGACTACTCCGAATGGATCTCCAATATAGTTCCAGTGGCCAAACCCAACGGAGACATACGGATCTGCATGGATTTTAGGGATCTCAACAAAGCCTGCCCAAAAGACGATTTCCCTCTTCCTAATATTGATATGTTGGTCGACCTAACAGCAGGACATGAGATGTTATCCCTCATGGATGGCTTCTCCAGTTATAACCAGATCCGAATTGCACCAAGACTCAATACAAAACTGCCATCACAACTCCCTCGCACCTTTTGTTACAATGTTATGCCCTTCGGTCCCAAGAATGCGGGGGCAACGTATCAAAGAGCTATGACCGTTATCTTCCATGACCTTATCCACATTATCATGGAAGACTATGTTGATGACCTATTAGGGAAATCCAGAACGCGAGCCGAGCACCCCACCATCCTGAAGAAGATATTTGAGCGACTAGAGCACTATAAGTTGTGGTTGAATCCAAAAAAGTGTGTCTTTGGCGTCACGTCAGGGAAATTGTTGGGTTTCATAGTCTCCCGTAGAGGTATTGAAGTTGATCCTGCCAAAGTAAAGGCTATTCTGGACATGCCGCCTCCACACAATCTAAAGCAGTTAAGTAGTTCCTGTGGAAAGATGCAGCCCA
>VDFB02156099.1:0-13961 GCA_007258455.2 Sequoia sempervirens | reverse complement strand
AAAGCTTACAAAAAGAAGAAATTGAAGCATATAGACAAAAAGATAGAGAACGCTAGGAAGAGAGAAGATATGTACAGCAACACAGAACCTAACCCCTATGGTCTTTCAAGTGAAGAGGAAATTGAAGATGTCTCAAGGTGAAAATATTCAAGGTGAAAATGTTGGAATTGAATATGTCGAACATGAGATTCAAATTAGGAATGAAATTATTGAAATTGATAATGAAAATGTTCAAGGTGAAAATGTTGATTTTGAAGATGTTGAACATGATATTGAAATTGGGAATGAAAATATTGAAATTGATAATGAAAATGTTCAAGGTGAAAATGTTGGAATTGAAGATGTTCAACATGATATTGAAATTGGGAATGAAATTATTCAAATTGATATTGAAAATGTTCAAGGTGAAAGTGTTGGAAATGAAGATTTTGAACATAATATTGAAGCAAGTGTAAATTATGTTTCACCAAATTACATGAGAAATGAAGAACCTTGTATCATGGAAGAAAGACATATTCCAATTTCAAGACTGTCAAGAACCCCTAAATGGTTACTTGAATTTGATGAGAATATTATAAAAACATTTGAAGGCAAGAGGTCAACACGAACTGTTTGGTTGTGGGCTAGAAGACTTTTCAACCAATATTTTAGTGATAAGACATTGATCGAGCAATGCCAACTTTTTGTACAATTGCTAAAGATACAAAAGATGAGACCTTTGCTAGCCAAATAGAAGATTCGTGTGAACAAGAAGACTGAAAAAAATTCTATTATTGTCAAAAATATTTTTAATGCTCTCAAGTCTATTGGAAAAAGTAACAAGGAAAAGGATAAGAGAGCTGCTCAGAGAGTCATTACAACTACCCTAGTAAGCCATCAATTGAAAACGGCTCGCTTTATGAGACAAACTTGTATTGATTTTGACATAAATCGTAAAACTTTGGATAGAGCACTTGCAAGAAGAGAAAGAATAGATGATCCTCTTGAAAATGATACATGGGCTTTTTCCAGGAGGGTTCCATGTGTTCATAAGAAGCTAACCGATAATGTAAAGAAGGTAATTCAACAATTTTGGCATGATAACTCTAGAGTATCACCCAATGCAAAGGATGTTTTAAAGTTAAGAATTGGCAATCGAGACCGTACACCACATCCTAAACATTTCTTGGAATCAAGCGAAACAATGTTGTTCAAAAAAATTATTGAAACACAAAAATATGGAAATCTCACAAAGGACTTTGAGGGTTTGAAGCGATTTTATTGTGTGCCTCTTAAGATTCGTAATACTTGTTGTTGCAAATACCATGCGGAGTTTTCAATGTACCATGAGCTCTTATGCTATATCCGTTCTACTTTGCATACTAATGAAATGTTGTAGGAGTGTGGTGCAATGCATCTTCCAAAATCATCAAGGGACTTGCTAGATCTATTTTTATGTTCTAGAGATGATGGTTGCTTTTCTATAGAAATGATTATTTAAATGCAAAGTGCTTACAATGTGGTGGCTTGTCAAAGTTTTTTCAATGTTTTCATGAGAGTTCTAAATATGAATTTTGAAAGAATCTTGTTGAGAAAAAGAGATAAGAGATAGTCAAATATACTTTGCAAAGTGGGAGGTGAAGGTTCTAGATGTGAGTTGGTTACAAAAGAATGCAAAGTGGTCATTGATTTTATTTCAGATTTTAAGGACAATATTTTCTACAAGTATGCAAGGCATAGTCATAGGTCTCAGTGGTTGGATCAAAAATTTAGGATGTGTAAGGACTCTTTTTTGATTGGCACTATTATATCAGTGGTTAACTTTGTAGAAAACTACACATTGCAACCACAAAATGAGGTACAATCTCAGTATTAAAATTCCATTCAGATTGCTATTTTTGTCCACATAACATTTAGACATGCACTTGATAGTACAGAGGAGGATCGAAAGATAATCAGAGAGTATCATTTTTATATGAGTGATGATAGATCTCACTCGTCTGAGTATGCCCAACATTGTTTCGAGAATTTTTTTGAGTTCTTGCAGGAGCATTGTATAGCATTGGGCCAACATCTAATTTGGTCAGATAATTGCACAAGTTAATTCAAGAATGCTCGTATGTTTGATGGGTTGAGTAGAATGCATGTAGAGATGGGTCTACCTCATATTTGGATTTTTTTTGAAGCTAGACATGGGAAAGGGGAGCATGATTGAGCAGGTGCATGCATAAAGAGAGCTCTAGTTAAGGAGCAATTGAATATTTTAGGAGCAAAATTCAGCGATGCACGTTCTATAGTTGATTGGTGTAGTTCAGCATTGTCACAGGGAGGGACACTTGATTCAGTAGTGCGTAGATTCTCTTGGTTCGTTGAGGAGGGTATAGTGGGAGGAAGATTAGATTGTCATACAATGAAAGATTCTTCAAAGATGCATTCATTTCAAAGCTCAGATGTAGGCACATGGACCATTTGGATATGAGAGTTGGCTTGTTTTTGTCAGAGTTGTATTCAGTGCGAGTGGGATCAATGCGAGTCAAGTGAGTGGGTGGATACATGGGTACCACAATATCTAACTCCTTTATCTCAAACAATATCCATGACAAATGACACAATGGAAAGTTTAGTTGATTATGAATTGCTTTTAGATCTACTATAGCTAGGACATATTTTTACAGTTGTTGCACCGCAGGGGAATGAAGAGAGATCAGACTATTGGTTGGCTCGATGTGTGCAGGTAAAACATAAGCTAACACAATCGATGGAAGATGATGATGGTTTCATGTATCCTACAGGTTTAGTTGTGGTTGCAGGAACTTGGTTGCGAACATGCATGATTAGAAAGAATGGCATACCTGCATTTGAAGACTACGAGAAACACAAAACCATTCTCATGTATTCGCACCTTGTTATAGCAATAAATGTTACGTTGTTGAAGTATCATGCCATACCAAAGAGAAAACAACTATGGACACTTAGTAATGTTGATCATGAAGCAATATTGGATACTCTTAAGCAAAGAGATGAATCTTCAGGAACACTTGAATAGCATTTTCAAGAATGGAAGGTAAAATGCTTATGTTCATTATGATTAAGTTCATTAGTGTTCTTTATTTAATACTGATATTTTATATACTATTGTAATGTAGGTGTCTTTAATAGTGATATTTTGTATGCACTTTTGCGATATTTTTGGCAAGATTGATCATGGACCTGTTGCAACAATAGCCAACTCTGATCCTTTCGAAGAGGTATGCGTCTTTTATAGTTTGCGTCACTAGATCATCATAATTCAAGTTGTTTAGATTAATATAGATACGTTAGTATAATTATATTTTCTATTGTGACAATATAGATTTCTCATTTTCCCACTTTTGCAATATTCCTGGCATGATTGATCATGGACATGCTACAACAATAGCCAACTCTGATCCTTTTGAAGAGGTATGCGCCTTTTTATAGTTTGCATCACCAACTCATCATCATTCAGTTGTTTAGGATTAATATAGATATGTTAGTCTAACATCTTTTCTATTGTGACAATATAGATTTCTCATTTTCCCACTTTTGCGATATTCCTGCATGATTGATCATGGACTGCTACAACAATAGCCTTTGATCCTTTCAGAGAGGTATGTAACAGATTACAACAATATAGATTGGTTATTCTAAGCGTCTTTCATAGTTTGCATTACTATCTCATCATATTTTGTGTCATTTAGAATAATATAGATTGGTTATTCTAAGCTACCTTGATGGTTTGTATAGGTGCTTGTCAGTGCATAATCTATACCCAGTGATGTTTTTTGAAATATGGGTCAAATGTATGGCATTGTATAAAGGGTATGTTTAAAATGTAAAGAGGCCTGTATTTTGGAAACTCATACACTTTGTAAAGGGTCTATTTTTGTACTTAATCGAGCTACAACCGAAGGTTTTCTTCCTGGTTCTTTCCTGTCGGTATGCTCGTTTGAATTAGGTTTTGTAATATTTCCCATTTATATATAATAAATTATAGTGGCTTGCAACTTTTCCTCCTCAAACCCAATTCTTTAATTCACAAGGGTGACCTCATAGTCACAAACCTATTCCCTTTCATTTTAAAATTCAAAATTCAAACTTTTCGCTAAGTGGTGTCATTCACCCACTTTGAGTTGACTATACACATGTTTGGCATAATTTGATGATATACGCTAGCATTAATAACATAAAATATATTCATTATAATCATGAAAACATTCATTTATCTTATAGCATTGGAGCAATTAATAGTGAGACATTTTGATTCAATGCAATAAAAATGAGTAACAAATTTCTAAATACCACCAAGTCCCTAGATATTCAAGAGTAGATGCAAAGATAAACATTCATACCCTTATCAACCCTTAATTATCCAATACCCCTATCAACCCTTAATATGTTAGGTTGATTGTGTTTGATTGATTGGATTTTATACATCCTTGTACCTCATTGATACATTTTTCTATTAGGTTTTGCATTTTTTATGTTAAGATATAGTAAATTATATTCACTTGCAATTTGAAGTGTAAATCTCTTGTACTGTTAGAATGAGTACTTGAATGATCATGAGATGTTGAGGGAAATATTGTTTTCATTAGTATTCTTTGGAATGCTTTGGATATTGTTGTAATGGCATTGAATAAAGAAGGTCATCAATGGGAGTCACACAATCGTTTCCATCAATGAAATCTACCATCTCTCACATGTAATGCTTGGGAGTTACATTGGGAGAAGTGGATCATGTTTCCATAATTCTATGGGTTCCTACTTAGTTGATATGTTCACGATGGAGGGATATCTTGAGTGCTATCATAATTACACGTTGGGGTGGTTCGTGGTTTTAAACTATCAAGAATGGTTTTGGTGGCAATTAGTTTGGGGAAACCACTTACATGGTTTTATCTTCCCATTGCTTTGTATAAAAACTTTATGTAGAAATGTTATTACATGTCTTGATGTTATTTCAAGAGTGGAAGGCATGGAGGACTGGGTTTTGAAATAAAATGAAGAGTTAAAGGTCCAAAAATCGTGGTTTTTTTCACTTGAAAATAGAGTTTTTACCCTAGGGTTTGCAAAAATCTTTGAGATACTAGAAGTTTCTTTATTTTATAAGCATATTGGGGCCTAAATAAAGGTTTCTAAGGTGGTGGAAAATTCTGAAATGTTGTGGAAGTGCTACATCCAATAAACCCTCAAGAATTACACTAAAAACAAGGGTTTTTTGATTTGAAGGTTACAGGTCCATACAAATGGAATCCAATTGCAGAATATTTGTCTTCTTGGAAATTTATTTGCTGCCCCAAGGTTTTAGGGGTCTGTGTGGTGTTTGAAGGTATGTTGCTTTGCATTTTTGGGCTAATTGAGTAGCCTGCTCAAGGGTGAATGTATATGAAGTCAACGCTGGTCCAAAGGAGTCTATGTTGTTTCTCATATATGTTGTGTAACTTGGATATCAATGTTTGAATTAGTCATGTGTTCATCTGGTGTTTTGGAAAATTGTGGAGTAATTGGACAAAAACTAGTTTCTCACTATTACAAGGGTTTAAGGGGTTTAAAGAGGGAAATGTGTATTTAGTTGCTTGTAAAGTTTTAAGGGAGTTTTGAACTGTTCAAAGAGGTCAGAATAATCTTGTTAGATGCCTCAAATATGCATGTTGCAAAGAGTTTGTGATTGTGCCCTTGTGTTTGCATCAATTTTTCACCTAATTTAACTCTGTCCAATGTAGCTTGGAGTGATTCGGTGTATTTGGGTGCAAGAGAGAACCATATCTAGTGTAAACGTACCCATCTGGATGTGTTGGAACATTCCTTTTGGTCGTATGAGCTACGGAGTGAAAGTTACACCACTTTGCAACTTTACACTGCTTGCATCTGGCAACTTTTCCCTCCACTGAAAAGTCATCACCACATGAAAACGCCTCCAAGATAGCAAAAAATGAGAGAGGTTTTTGTAGATGGTCCCAACACGATCCCATAGCCTTAGAAAAAGAGTCTGTAAGCATCACGGTCTCTGAGAAATAGACCTTCAAAGATTGCTGCCTTTTAGCACTTTGAACTCTTAAGGGAAATCACTGGTCCAATGTACCTTAGAGTGATTTAGAATATTTGGGTGCAAGAGAGGACCATCCCTAGTGTAAACGTACCCATCTGGATGTGTTGGAACAGTCCGTTTGGTCGTACGAGCTGGTTGCACCACTTTGCAACTTTACACTGCTTGCATTTGACAACTTTTCCATCCACTGAAAAGTCATCACCACAGGAAAGCACCCCTGAGATAGCAAAAACTGAGAGAGGTTTTTGTAGATGGTGCCAACATAATCCCATAGCCTCAGACGGAGAGTCTATAAGCATCACAGTCTCTGAGAAATAGACCTTCAAAGATTGCCACCTTTTAGCACTTTAGACTCTTAAGGGAAATCGCCGGTCCAATGTAGCTCAGAGTGATTCGGCATATTTGGGTGCAAGAGAGGACCATCCCTAGCATAAACGTACCCATCTGGATGTGTTGGAACAATCCGTTTGGTTGTACAAGCTGCGGAATGAAAGTTGGACCACTTTGTCCTTTACACCGCTTAGACCGCAACTTTTCCCTCCACTAAAAAGTCATCACCACAGAAAATGCCTCCAGATAGCAAAAGCGAGAGAGGTTTTGTAGATGGTCTCCAATACGCATCCCATAGCCTCGCACTAGAGTTCCGTGAAGCATCACGCCTCTCGAAATAGACCTTCAAAGATTGTCGCCTTTTAGCACTTTGGACTCTTAAGGGAAATCGCCGGGTCCAATGTAGCTCAAAGTGATTCAACAGATTTTGGTGCGCGACAATCCATGTTGATAAAAATACCCCATCCGTGACGTGTTGAAATACCGCTTGGTCATAATAAACCACGGAGTTAAAGTTGCACCACTTTGCAACTTTACACAACTTGCATCTGGCAACTTTTTCCTCCACTAAAAAGTCATCACCAAAGGAAAATGCCTCTGAGATAGCAAAAATTGAGAGAGGTTTTTGTAGATGGTACCAACACGATCCCATAGCCTTGGACGAAGAGTCTGTAAGTATCGCGGTCTCCGAGAAATAGACCTTCAAAGATTGCTGCCTTTTAGCACTTTGGACTCTTAAGGGAAATCGTCGGTCCAATGTAGCTTGGAGTGATTCTGCGTATTTGGGTACAAAAGAGGACCATCCCTAGCATAAACGTACCCATCCGCACATGTTGGAACAGTCTATTTGGTTGTACGAGCTGCGGAGTGAAAGTTGCACCACTTTGCAACTTTACACTGCTTGCAACTGGCAACTTTTCCCTCCACTGAAAAGTCATCACCAAAGGAAAACACCCCCGAGATAGCAAAAACTGAGAGAGGTTTTTGTAGATGGTCCCAACATGATCCCATAGCCTCAGACGAAGAGTCTATAAGCATCATGGTCTCCGAGAAATAGACCTTCAAAGATTGCTTCCTTTTAGCACTTTGGACTCTTAAGGGAAATCACGGCCCATTGTAGCTCTGGAGGATTCAAAGATATTTGGGTGCAAGAGAGGACCATGCCTAGTGTAAAAATACCCATCCAAACGTGTTGGAATAGTCCATTTGTTCGTACAAGTTGCGGAATGAAAGTTGCACTACTTTGCAACTTTACACCGCTTGCATCTGACAACTTCTCCTCCACTCAAAAGTAAAGTTATCACCATGAAATTCCCAGATAGAAAAATGAGAGTTTTGTAGATGGTCCCAAAAATCCCATAGCCCTGACGGAGAGTTCAGAAGCATCACTCTGCCTTCCTCGGTGAAATAGACCTTCAAAGATTGCCGCTTTTGAAGACATTGACTCTTAAGGAAATCACGCACATTCCGAATGGAAGCTCTGTGAGTGGATCGCTATTTGGGAAGATATGGTATGGCCCATCCCATCTGTGGAATGCTGGACAAGTCCGCTTGAAATGCCCGAATGAAAAATGAACACTTCGCAACCCTTGGCCAACGCCTAATCCCACAACCAAAAGTCACCGCCACGTGTGTTGGTAGAAAAATGAGAGAGGCTTCTTTGTAGATGGTCCCAACACAATCCTATAGCCTTGGACAAAGAGTTCAAGCATCACGGTTTCCAGAAATAGACTCAAAGATGACGCCTTTAGCACCTTTGAACTCTATAAAACACCATCTAATGTGGTTTAGAGATCAGTATATTTGGGGTGTAAGAGAGAACCATCCCTATAAACATAATTCCATCCGTGAGGTGTTGAACAACCGCTGGTCGTGACGTGAAGCCGGTGGAAATGCGAAAGTTGCACCACTTTGCAACTTTACACTACTTGCATCTGGCAACTTTTCCCTCCACTGAAAAGTCATCACCATAAGAAAACGCCTGCGAGATAGCAAAAACTAAGAGAGGTTTTTGTAGATGGTACTATTACATATTTTTCACCTCAGCTCAAATGGAGGAGCTGGCTAATTATTATTTTCCATAAAGTGGAATTCCAGATTGTTTTTAAATATTGTTTCCCATTACTTTGTGCATTTGAGTATCAGTTATGTATTTTTGAAGTTATGAGTTTGCAGAGTGCCATTCAGAAGTTGTAGATTTAAATGAAAGAAAAAATTAAGTACATGTGCAAAATAACATTTCATATCCTTTTATTCATTTCAAAAAGAACTCATATTTTTACAAGGCTTCATTTGATTTCACAACCGGAATAGAATTACAACATTGCGTGAGATGCATTTTTCTTTTCAACTAAAAAGCAAAAATGAAATCAAGGATCCACACAAGTTGTGGATATAACTATAACTGCTCCAATACATTTATAATAGCACAATGTACTACTGAAGATGCGAAAGGAGAACATATAAGCAATAACATAGTCATCATTGCCTGTTATCGACGTTTGATGTTGAATGGTGCACCTCGCTGTCTCAAGCTTCGTCGACCTGTAAGAGGAAAAGGAGGGTGTCAGTGGCTCCGACTATGACATAACTCATATGATGCACCTACAATAGTACAGTATACTATGAGCAATGCATTGAAACAATTAGAGAGAATCAAATGTAGTATGAAGAAGTGAAATGAAAGAGAAGTATCAACATCATAATCAACATGTTCTATTTTTATGCTAACACTATTTGTTTCCTTGTGCAGGTATAGGTTAAGTCGTGAAGCTGAACATTATCGAAGACCAAGCATGTGGAGTAAAATGGGCTCCCACAAGGGTAGAGCCCGACATGCTGCGCGATGCATTTAATGGGCTGTTTTGAAAGATATTTCATCATATACATCAAACAAAGTGAAATACAACTGGAAGAGTAAAACATAGTTATCCATCAAGTAACAAAACCAACTGTGCATTCATAACGATCAGCATTTATTTCTAAAGGCTATAGGTGAACAGTGAGTTTAGTTCACTTAAGGAATTTAACAGAATGCATTTGCATCAAAATTGCTAAAATTACTTCATTTTCTATGTTGATTATAATCATATATCATGTGAGTTTCAGTTTAGTATTTCTCTTTTGGATAGTGAACAGGCATACACATGCCTTAATGTTTTGTTCTCATTTTCATCATCAAAGAGAACAGTTTCTGAGAGCAAATTTCCATTGAAATATAAAAATTCATGAAGAGTACCATGTTACTCAAGAATACAAACACAGATAGTGCAAGGTTTCAGGAAGGAGCAAGCAATTTCTTTCCAGAAAGTTTTGAAGTTATCAGTTGTGCATACGAATTAGGGAGCAGAGAATGCAAGCATGAGATTTCCTCTATTCGTAGTGAACTTATACAAAAACATTTTCAAGGTTTGCAAAAAATGTGATATTATTTTGTTGTAGAAGTTCATGTTAAGGTTCTTGTTCTGGGTCGAGTTCATATTCATAGATGGATTTACAGTTTTGAATCTCAAATACCCACATAAGTGTTTGCTTATAAAAATGCAATAAAATGATAATCTTTATGGTAGTTGATCAAGTTTTAGAAGATAGGAAACACATTTTTCTACAATAGTTCCAAAGACCCATTTTTCAGTTTTGCATCAAAAGCTGAAAAATGGTGCTTCTCTTAAGGGTTTCGAGTACCCATTTCGGGGTTAGCTTCAAACTTGTACAAAAGAAAACAATAATAAAGAATTTCAGCAAGACACAAGTTATCTACAAGAGGTCTCCCTGAAAGCACACTATCTTGGCGATAGGAATGGAGTAATAAAGATTTTCGGTATAACCTTTTTATCGCCAAGAGGTCTCCCCGAAAATGATATGTCATGGTGATAGGATGAAGGCATGAAAGTTTCACAAAGACACAGGATGCTCGCCAAGAAGTCTCCTCGACCGCATATTGTCTTGGCGACTAGGAAGTAATAGGGAGTTTTCACCAAGACACAAGCTCTCTACAATAGGTCTCCGCGACTATGGTAAGTTATAGCGACATTCGTAAAATAGAAGCCTGATTCATGAAGTTTTCATAAACAAGGGTTGAGCTCTCAAAACTACTGGTTCAAGCGTCAGAGTAAGAAGAATGCAATTTTCATATGATTTTCATAATAGCCACAAAAGAGGCAACAGGGGAAAAACAATGAAATGCAATTTTTGTGATAAATCAAGCTTAGGAAAGAAGAAAATGCAGTTCTCTTTCAAAAATTTTAGATACCCACATGTGGGTTTTTTCTCAAAATACAAAAAATACAATAACCACAACACCCATGTCAGAATTTCACAACTGAATGATGAAATTATAGTCTTGTCCAAATTTCATAATGCCCACAAGAAGATATATATTTAGAAAGGCATAAAGAGGGGTTTACTGTTCTAGGTCAAGCCCATAATCTGCAAAAATGCTTCCTATAGTGCTCTTTTGGCACGACCTGAACATGGCCAAATTTATGTTTCAAGAGGGAGCACCTTAAAGTTTTCAGTGAAGCAAAGTAAGCTAAAGAAGGTTACCAATTCAAGGCCAAAGTAGACACTTTATCCATGGCCTAAGCCGCAGATAGCTTCCGAATGCATGGGATTCAAGTTCTCAAGAGATAGCCGAGCTCTCATAGTAGAATAGAGCCCACAATGAAGGTCAGGCTTACACAACAGTAAATGAGGTCACTGAAGATACAAAATAAAGACATCAGAGGGTGTTCATCACGGCCCTACGGCCAAAATAGAGGTAACAAAAACCATTAAATTAAGCTTACATCTATACAACGAAGGAGAATAAGAGCACAAGTCAAGCTTCCATGGAGTGGACTGTAGAAGTTAAGCTCGAATGGCATGAGAAATCAAGGGAAGAAGTGAAAGTCAGAAACAAATTTATGCAGACCGCGCCCTTAGGGCTTTCTGAGGCTCAAAATAATGAAGTGGAGAAGTTATCTCACCTTCAAAAAAGGACTTACCCACTGAAGATTCGGTCAACTGAAGAACATAAGAGGATTTATGTACACACGGGTTCAAATCCAACACCATCATAGCAGCAGTTTCTTCTCAGACAAAAGTTCTTTCTTTCCAAAGTTACGGGTGCGAAATGGTGATAATTAGGGTTTGACCCTATTTTGTTCAAATCCCTAATTCGAGCATCATGAACTTTCTAGAATTCCATTCAAATGCACATGTCAAATATCATATGGTGGCCAAACCCTTAGTGTCTTCTTTATGACTTATCAAACCTAAGTCTAAGTTTAATATTCATGATAGGGCAAAATTCTATGCTTGGGTGATGCGTTAATTATTTAAGGCTTATTGTTTTGCCTTAGGAATATGGATCTTGCCTTAGGGTATTCTTTTTGAAATGAAGGGCAATTAGGGTAAATGGTGAATATTTTATGTGAAGGGTCAATTTAACTTTTAGGGTTTTATCTTTTAATTGATTTTAAAGAAATCAATTGGAGTTGTGATGAGGAGAGAATGATGACATTGATATATTTTTATGATTTTTTGGGAAAAAATCAATTATTGTGATGGAGGAATAAGCAGTTTTATTTTTGCAAAAGATTTCTAATCTTTGAGTTGCAAAACTAGATAAAATTGAAAAAATATGCATCTTGTAAAGCAGAAGCATTAAAGCGATGTTTTATTAACTGCTTTATGTTTTCTTGCTATTTTTAGCAGATCTTTGACTAATTTTTCCTTTGGTCGAATTCCAAACTTATCTTGGAGAGATAAGGTGTTTTTTGAACTTTTAAAGCAGGATTTGCCTATTTTTAGAGGCTTGACAGTGTAATCATAAAAGCTTTGTGCTTTATTCCGCTTTAAAGCAGTTTTTTGAGTTTGTTTGAGGCCTTTTTTCCTTGAGCTTTTTTTGAGCTCAAATTAGGGTTTCCTTGAGAGTTCTTTTGATAGATTTAGTCTTTCAACTCTCCATACTCAGTAGTTCAGATCAGTTTCTTGCCCTTACTCATTTCGGGGAGCTTGTAAACTTTTGATACTCAGTTTTGGTCAGATTGACACTCTTCCAGTTTTAATAGAGCAAAAAATTTCTCCTTCACATTTTCTATCTCAAATTTTGTAATAGCAATCTGATGTACTTGTGTTTTCAAATTGAAATCCTTTTATGTCTTGCTGTTATAGGTGGTGTTTCAAAATTACATGTTTTAGGTTGCACATTATATTTGTTTTTCTAGATCTTCATGCAAATCATTGATGGGATGTGTGCTAATGAGATTGTGAGGATTACTGCAATAGAGAAGTTGTTATGAGTGGATAGGTCTGAATACTTAAGTTTGGTGAATCATCTTTTAGAAATAGGGTTTTATGTTTAGTTATTCTCATCCTTTTCCTCAGAAGCTATTTTAGGATAAAATTCATCATTCGGAGAACCAGCTCACTTTGGAGATTCCTCTTTCGCATAAGATCACCCACATCTGAAAGAGGTTTCCATGTTTCAGTTGTTTGCTGAATATTGTATTCAGCAGGGTGCAAAACTATTGATAATAGTTTTTGGCACGCATGGTGGGACCCTGGAAATCAATTTCAGAGAAATTTTAATCCTTTGAGGTTGTTGTTTGGTGTATGCAGAAAGTTTTTCAGCCTTTTGGAGGCTCTTTTCAATATACCTAGCAAATCCGTTCTCTGATTTTCAAGCAGATGCAGTGTGAACAGCGCACAAAAGAACACATACTGAAGGGTTGGGTGTTCCCTTCAGAATTATCAGCCTTTGGAGGCATCTTCATCAAACACCATGGCGACTCCGCTGGGGAGCCTTTTCTGGTTTCAAAAATAATCAAGTGCTAGTATGCTATTAGAGATTCTAAGTTTTTACTTGTTTTTAGCCTTTAGATGAAAAAATATGTCAATATTTCATGGGCATGCATCATATCACCCATCATATCATGAAGATACTACTTACCCGTCTGCATATCAGCCACATTCACATAATTATGCTACTAATTCCAGTTCCATGGCTTTTCAAAACCAGCATGCGCAGTATAGTTTCCACCCACCCACCCCTGCTCATTATTCATCTCAGCCCTCCTATGTTAAAAATCAGTCCCAAGAGATCGAAGACTTGAGTTTCAGAGAAATAAGGCTGAACTATGAAAGGAAAACGAGTCAAATAGATCAGCAGGAGGAGATGGCAAGTATAGAAAGCACGCTGCTTGATTACATGAATCAGCTTGCAGAGATCAAGAAGCAGTATGAGTATAATCAGTAGCAGGAGGATTTGGCTTATCAGGCCTATCTTCGTGAGCAGGAGTTAGAGGCCCAAAGAATATAGTTTGAGGAGGATTTAGAGAGAGAGGCAGCTGCATAGACAAATATTTTGCTTGCTCAGTGTCAAAAGTTGGAAGACCAAACAACTCCTATCAGTTCTGAACATCCTATTCAAGAAGAGGTTCATAAATTCAAGTTTCCAAGTTTTATGAAAACTGAGCCTCCTAACCCGACTAAAATCAAGATTCCTAGCTTTAGAGATTTTTCACCTTTGCAAGAATCTAGGTTAGAAATTTCTGAGCCTGTGAGCATTCAAGACCGGTCCATTAGGAAGCAATCTCCT